>PVJA010003382.1:0-43196 GCA_004027025.1 Myocastor coypus
TTTTTTTTTTTTTTTTTTTTTTTTTTTTTTTTTTTTCTGGTACAGGGAATTGAACTCAGGACTTTGTACTTGCCAGGTAGGCGCTTATGTCACTGAGCTATACCCTCAGCCCTGAGATGTACATTTAAAGACAGCACCTAGAATAGAAGAGAAAAAGAGAACGTGGTGGGTTCACTACAGATCAGCTTGAGTAGGGACATGGGCTGATGTGAGTCGCCTGAGGACCGTTGTCAGCAGTGTGAAGACCTGGAGGGGATGAGGGTGCGCCACTGAGTCTCCCGGGCCGGTGTGCCATGTTGGCCTTCCTGATGCGGACTCAGCTGTTCTCATCAGGAGAGGGACTCCGGGCCTTGCTGTCACTGAGAACAGCTATGGTTCACTTCAGGAGAGCTCTGCTCCTTACCTTGAGCATCGCTTCCTAGCTCTGTTTCAGATCCCTCAGCCTGCTGGGACAGATCTGTTGCCCTGCTGGCCCAGGCTGTGGCTTCCACCGCTGGCCTTTGGGCCTTCCCAGCACAGACCCATGCAACAGACCTGCCTGAGACATTGTCGTGGGCCCCAGGTCTTCAGCTGGATTGCTAGGGTCTCTCGCTTGGACAAATCTCTTGCATTCTTCTGCACTTGACGTTTTGGGTGAACATTATAAAATATTCCTACAAATTATGTGTTTTGTATCATATCTAGTTGATTCCCTTGCAAGCCCTGGCTACAAGGAAAGAAGGAAGGAGGGAACTAATTTAGGGCTGGGCATGCTGCAGATCCGGAATCCCAGCGCTCTAGAAGGCTGAGGCAGGAAAATGGAAAATGTGAGCCCAGCCTGAGCCATTTAGGACTTAGCAAGACCCTGTCTCAAAATAAAACAATCAGAAGGACTAGGACTAGGGATATAGCTTGGGTGCAGGCCCTGGCTTCAACACACACACACACACACACACTCATGCACATGGCACTTGGCATTGCACTCTTCACAAAGCTAATGCTACAAACAGCTTAGATCTCCACTGAAAGCCGGGCCCAGCCTTGCCAGCCAAGAGAATGCTTCCTGAGCCCTCATTTTTATGATAGCGTTCAGTCATTCATCATTCATGTATAAATCTGTCCTCACACTTGATAATGACCGCTGAAAGGCAGGGATGCGCTTATTTATTTTGCATGAGTCACACGTAGACATTCTTGTGCCTGGAACTGAACTGAGCATATGCGGATCAGGCACGTAGGCGAATCGGCCACGTAGAGCCTGTGGCACCACAGTGCCCCCTGGTGGATTGCTGTGGAGAGGACAGCCAGCTGCCCCACCACGACAGCCCTGCAGGGCTGGACACTGGCCAGCTCCTGAGTGCAAGCGACACTGATCTCCCCAAGGGAAGGCGCCTGAATGTTAACACGCCCGAGAGAGATCAGGCAGGCCCAGGGTAAGTAGTTGGACGGTCTGAAGGTTATTTTTAAATCTTAGCATGGTTGCTTGCTTCTCCCTGGTGGATAAAATTCAAATTGTTTAAGTTGATCTACTATAGTAGCCAGCATTGCCAAGACTCTTTAGGAAGAGATTTTCCAAGTAATTCCAGTTTGAACCTCAAGAAAATCCCCAGAGGGGCCTACCTCTGTTAATCCAGCTAATAACCCTCAGTTATTAGCACTTTCGGGCCTCTGGCTGTCTGCTAACGGGATTCTACCCTGTTCAAAGTTTTAAAATTAAGGGGTCAGGGAGATAGCTCCGTGGCACAAGTGCCTGCCTGGCAAGTGCAAGGTCATGAGTTTGAACCCCTGTCCCACCAAAAAAAAAATAGTTTTAAGATTAAATTTTCTGTTGTATGTTATGACTCAGTGCCAAAAGAAACAGCGAGAAGACCTGATGAAGGTAGCTCAGAGGCCTCACTGAGATTCGTCCCTCAGTGAGCCCAGAACCCCAAAAGCAACTTGGATTTATTTCGGGCTAGTGAATGTGATCTCATGCATAGTCACTTTAGTAAAGGAGGACCATGTGCTTAGTCACGAAGGTGACCAGGATCGCCATTAGCTTCCACCTTTTCCTTATTACTAGGTTCATACAGATGTTAACCCTTAGCATTCCAAGCAAGGGAGGAAGCAACAAACAGAGCCCACAGGTGCAGCTGCTATCCATCACCTGGAGCCCAGCTTTCTGGGATTGTCAGCAACAGAACACAGATGTCCCTGGCCTTTTTTTTTTTTTTTTTTTTTTGAGACAGGGTATTGCTATGCAGTTCAGGCTCACTTTGGTAGCCCAGGCTGGTCTCAAACTCACACCGATCCTCCTGCCTCAGCCCCCCAAGTGCTGGGATTATAGGTGTGTGCCACCACTGTCCCTGAACTTTGTTTATTTTATTTTATTGTTTTAAAGAATTTTTTATTTTATTTATTTTTTTCATGTTTCAAAACCTTTGTTTAGTCACTCATTTTTTTATGGCTGGCTCAGCCCACCCCAAGCACAGGGCTGGTGCAGCATGTGGTGCCAGGGATCGAAACCTCGAGGTCCCTGAAGCTGCCCAAGCTTTCCCAAGCAGGCACTTTAGACCACTGAACCATCCCTCTGGGCCCCTTATTTTATTTTTTTATTATTATTATTTTTTTGTCTTTTTGAGACAGGCTCTCGCTATGCAGTTGAGGCTGGCCTTGAGCTCACTTTTGTAGCCCAGGCTGGTCTTGAACTTGCACCAATCCTCCTGCCTCAGCCTCCCGAGTGCTGGGATTACAGGCGTGAGCCACCACGCCCGGCTTGGACTTTGTTTATTGAACTCCATTTCTTGAGATGCTAATTAGGCTACATTTCTCCACTTTCATTATTTTTTATGCTGAAAATAAATTTTTGAAGCATCAGGGCAAGGACTGCAGACTGTTATCTATAGCTTGTTGATGGACCTATCCTTATTGCCAAACAGCACAGAGACAACATACTACTACGCTTCCACTAAACCATGGGGTAACATGAAAAGGATTAAGGTTTTCAATGCCATTTGTAACAGATTAGTGCCAGGCAATTCTAGCAATTGTTTTGCAAAAGTATCACCAATATGTTGTTGAAGAGACAGGATCTCAACAGTAATACATTGTAGATTAACAATTTGACATAACAACAGTTTGTCCTAAATCATTTATCCTTAGAGTCTATGTGTCCTTGAGAAGTTCATAGTTGTTCTGACTTGTGCTGCACAAGATGAATAGTGTGTACACCTTGGATCAATGCTACTCCAGCTGTAGCAGCTGTGGCTGTGACGGCTATTATTCTTAGAAGTATGGATACCACAAGTCAATCATTCTTTCTGTTCTCTTCTTTAACGCCTCCAACAAATGTTGGAACAGTATCATGGAAGGGCAGTCTTGCCACAGGTGATGTGATTGTGTAGGAAGACAGATTCTAGTTCTTGTCCTGAGAATAGAGATGTTATCCCTAGAGAAATTAAGGCAATAGAAGAATTTATTTTTATTTTTTTATTTTATTTTATTTTATTTTTTATTTATTTATTTTTAAATTTTATTTATTTATTTATTTTTCTTGTTTCAGAACCTTTGTTTGTTTATTCACTCATTTTCATGGCCGGCTCAGCCTGCCGTGAGGGCAGGGCTGGCGCAGCATGTGGTGCCGGGGATCGAACCGCGGTCCCTGAAGCCACCCAAGCTTTCCCAAGCAGGCGCTTTAGACCACTGAGCCATCCCGCAAGGCCCCATATTTTATTTTATTTTTGTCTTTTTTTTTTTTTTGTCTTTTTGAGACAGGGTCTCGCTATGCAGTTGAGGCTGGTCCTGAGCTCACTTTTGTAGCCCAGGCTGGTCTCGAACTCGCACCAATCCTCCTGCCTCAGCCTCCCGAGTGAAAATTTATTTATTTATTTATTTATTTATTTTATTTTTTTGTGTGTGTGGGACTGGGGTTCAAACTCATGACCTTGCACTTGCCAGGCAGGCACTTGTGCCACGGAGCTATCTCCCCAGCCCTTAAATCTTTTTTAAATACTAGCTGTCTTACTGCGTTTGAGGGAATACCTGACTGTGGTTTCCACTTGCATTCTCCTGCTGATTAGTGAGACTGAGTGCTTTAGCCCATAAATTATGGCAATTTGCATGTGTTTTTTTTTTCTTTTTTAACTTTTTTGAGATGGTCTCGCTGTGTAGTTCAGGCTGGCCTTGAGCTCACTTTGTAGCTCTGACTGGTCTCGAACTTGTAAGGATCCGCCTGCCTCCCCAGGGCTGGGATTACAGGTGTGCACCCTCATGTCCTAGATGCTTGCCCCACTATCCCGTTTTTCCCCCTGGCAGTGCTGGGGATTGAACCCAGCACCTTGTGCATGCTCAGCGAGTGCTCCGCTCCTGACCTATATGGTGTTTTAGGGAGCCTTTGCCTATTTATGCCAAACGCCCCTTACAGCTGAGTGGGATTCCCCAGCGTGTTTGTTGGATCCTAGTGCAGTCTGCTTAGAGGCCAGCGCCGCAGAGGCCCCAAGCTGTGTCTTCCGAGCTGTTCTCCGTGAGCAGAGGGAAACCTTCTGGCCTCCCAGTTTTCTGGGTTTGCTGGAGCTGAAGCAGAGTGACCTGGCTTCCCTTTTCCTGCTCTCCCGGTGGAGATGCCATTGTCTAAGTCTGTGCACATCAGGCCTGTTATGTAGACAGCTAAGTGAGGTAGGAACATGGAGCAGTGAGACAGGGCTGGGTCCTGGAGAGGCCAGTGCGGAAGACAAATGTGGCTGGAGGCAGCTTCCCGGAAGGCCAGGCCTCAGGAACACAGGAGGGGCCGCCCAGCCACTTTCCCTGGGGCTGACCGGCAGGCATCGGTTGCCATGGGGAGGACTGCTGGGAGCTGCTGGAGCTGGAAATGTACCCACCGTGGGAGGGCAGGATGAGGCCTCAGGGCCTAAAGCAGTCAAGCTACCTCGGTCTTGAGGAAACATCCTGCCTGGACCTCGTGGGCTCTTGGTCGCTAGGCAACCTTGCATCCTGTAACTTTGCAAAGGTATAAGTGATCGCCCCTACTGCTGCTCTGGGGGCCTTTGCCGATCAGGCACAGGCCACGCCTGACCCAGCTCTTGTTTCTTGTCTACCTTTTCCTTATTCCTGCTGCTGTTTCTCCCTGGAGAATATACCCGGAGACCAACAGGTCCTACAGAGGACAAAACCTCCCTCCCTGCCGCTTCCAGGCAAGTTGTCCGGTCCTGTGTACCCGTTTCCTCTTTGATCCCCGTTTCATCAACATTACATAAGCAAACTATATTTGTCATAACCTTATTGGTTGACCATAGTCTTGTCCCACCTCATACCTACCTTGTGATTTGCCATTGGGTTCGCATCACCTAAGCGACTACTCACTTTTGTAACCTTAATGATTGGTTACCCTTCTGTCCCACCTTCAGCCCACCTCACCTTGTGGCTTTGCTCAATAAATACCCCAAAGAAGCCAGGATGAGCCGGACGTGGTGGCGCACGCCTGTAATCCCAGCACTCAGGAGGCTGAGGCAGGAGGATCAGTGTGAGTTCGAGACCAGCCTGGGCTACAAAAGTGAGCTCAAGGCCAGCCTGAGCTGCATAGTGAGACCCTCTCTCAAAAAGACAAAAAAAAAAAAAAAAAAAAAAAAAAAAAAAAAAAAAAAAAAAAAAAAAATGCCAGGATGGTGGGTGCACCATTTTCTGGGTCCCTCCTGTTCCTTTTAGACAGAAGCTCTCTTTCTCTCAGTAAACTCTTCCTACTCTTACCCGCTGCCGTTCCGAGAACTCATTCCTTGACTTTAGAGAACAGAAACGTCTGGGACAGCTAGCAGGTCGGGAGCTATGTTTTCCCTGTACCACTGCGAACAGTTTGGATTTTTCTCCCCTGGGATACTTGGGAGAAATGTGGCCCAAACAAGTGCTATCTCTAACACCCTGCAGAAAGCACACCCCATCTGCCACAGCCACCTAATGGCATGCAAGGACCCAGGAGGTCCAAGCAGGTACACACTGAGCCCCTGGCTGAACTCCAGGAGGAACAGGGGCTGGGCAGAGCTCATGGGTAGAGCGCAGGGTGGGAGAGGATGACCCTCCCACTGTCTCCCTGGTGAGGGCTGTCCTCTCCCATCCTCTAAGACTAAAGACAAGACTATAGGTCATCGACCACAGTTAATGATGTTATCCATCCTTGCTACCATTGTATCAGTATTACCTAAGCAGCTATACTTGCAGTTTTACTAATCATAATTTTGGCCCACATTATACCCACTGCATGATCTTGTTCTATAAAATTTCCTTTGCGACGTGGGCTCCTCGGTGACCCATTTGAGTCCCCTTCGGTCTCTCAGGAGCTAATCCTGTTCCCCATGTGTATTTCCCATTCCTTTTTCCCAGTCAGTTTTCCTACTTATGACTTCTGTCATTCCTTAGAATTTATTCATCATCTCTGGGAGCACCAGCTGGGCAGATCCTGCATTCCCTTTGTCTTAGTTACTTTTCTCTCATTGCTGGGACAAATACCCGACACCCAAAATGAAGGAAGGAAAGGTTTATTTAGCTCACAGTTGTTGGAGGTTTCAGTCCATATTGGGCTGGATCCAAAGCAAAGAGGCGCAGAGAGCAGCAGTTCATGGAGGTGGGACAGCGACAATGGCGACAGAGGCAACACAACAACCAAAGAAGCAGAGAGCCGTAGCAATCCTGGCAGCAGAGCAACAGCGCTAGTCTGTCTCTCTGTTTCTCTTTAAATTACATCAGGCTCTCTGCCTTAGCCTATCTGCCTCAGGCCACACCTATGATTCCCAGCACTACTCAGACCGATAATCTCATCAGTATTAAAACACATAATCCCAGTGACGCATGAGTCGTGTCTCAATCCATAGAAGTTTCCACCCCATGATTGCATGAGGCTCTGGGGGGGACAACTAGACATAAACCATAACACCCTTATAGCAAACTGACCCTGGCTTTCGACTTGCCAGGTCACTTAATCTCTGACTTGCCTTTTTCCTTGGGTGCTTGATGAGGAGCGAGGCCTGACACTGGGACTAGGGTGGCGTTTCAGGGCTTTCCTTAGTAGAGTCCTAACATTTTCATTCAGTGGCAAGCGGGCGTTCTGACGCGCTGCCCGGGGTGGTAGGACTGGGTAAAGCCTGAGGTGGAAGTAAATTCATCTTCAGCCTTTGGTGCGGCCTGGGATCCAGGAACTGATTTTTCTCACGCACTGCCTCGCCTTCTGGGCCAAAACCTAAGCTCCCGCCCACAGCTCCAGGATGAGGAGCGAAAGAGAAGTGAGTAGTTTTGGGGAGCTCTTTCAAGAAGCGGGGTGCAGATCTGAGAACGACATGGGCTAGAGGCACAGTCGCTAAGTCTGTGGACTGGAAGAATAAAGGGCAGGAGGATACGGAGGCAGAACTCCTCCGCGGCAGCATCTGAGGAGCGGGCTTTTGCCTGGACACACCACGTCCCCTCTCTCCCGTCCTTCTCAGAGTTGGTGGGAGGAGGGGAGGTGAAAAGCACCACGCTGTGGCGCACGCACACCCACAATGTCGACACACTTTCCGTGATGAACGGAACCCTCAGGGACCGCAAACAAGTACTAATAAAAATACTTTTTTTGTTATTTTTTCGAGAGGATCTCACTATGTAGTTCAGGCTGGCCTGAAGTTCAGTTGTGGTCCTCCTGCCTCGGCCTACTGAATGCTGGAGTTATAGTCATACACCACTATGCCTGGCTAAAAATAAACTTAAAAAAACCGAAGAGGACCCTTACAAGCAACACTGACGCCTAGGTCCTCAGCAGGCTTGCTATGGGGCGCCTTTGGCGTTAAGGAGAGCAATAAAGGCAGATGGCCCTGGGGCAGAACAACAATCAGTCCATAGAAGGACTGATGGGCAGATCTGTGAAGAAAACCCAGTAATGCCGGCCGGCCGTGGTGGCTCACGCCTGTAATCCCAGCACTTGGGAGGCTGAGGCAAGAGGATCAGTGCAAGTTCAGGACCGGCCTGGGCTACAAAAGTGAGCTCAAGGCCAGCCTCAACTGCATAGCGAGACCCTGTCCCAAAAAGACAACAAACAAACAAAAAGCCCCCCAAAAAACAAAAAACAGCTTCCTCACAAGCAGGTGGAGTGCTTCGATTCAGCCAAATTACAGCTCATTTCAAATATTCAAATGCCGCGCTTTCTTTGATCCTGTGCTCAAACCTTACACAATACTACCTGGGCTGTGAACTACAGTAATGCCATGTGCTGTGGCAGCTAAGGATCAGACATTCGGCTTGGCTCCTAGGCCCCAAGAGCAGGCACCTGCAAAATTCCTCACATTGTTTTTGGGTCACAAAAAGCCCCTAGGGGGCCTGGGGAGATAGCTCTGTGGCATAAGTGCCTGCCTGGCAAGTGCAAGGTCGTGAGTTTGAACCCCAGTCCCGCAAAAACAACAACAAAAAAAGCCCCTAGGTGTCAGCCGCTAATTTGAGCTGATAATCAGATGCCATGCCCGAGACACTGCACTGCTGAAGCCGTCCAGCACCTCTAGTCCTCCAATCTGACCAGGCCCATGGGCCTTGCCCGGGTGGAAGTCACCCCACCCACCCCTGAGGTAGCGGCTCCCCTGGCCCTCGCCACCCGGAGAGCCGGCCCAGGTGCGGGCTGGGTCGCTCCCTAAAGTTCACAGCTGCTCCTGCTCAGCAATCCGCGAGCTGTTTCCTGAAACAGCGTTTAATGGGCAGCTCAGGTTACTGGGTAACCAACCACTGGGAGTACGGGAAGCTACGACACCGCGGTCATGTGTGCAGCCAACCAGCTGGACCCTCACTGCCGCCTCCCACCCCCCAGCACCGGGCCCAGGGCCCCTGTCCACTCCCCGGCACACAGCGCCGCCTCGGGTGCTGGCAACGCCCCCACCGCGGTGCCAGCCAGCTGGACACCGCCACCGACACCAGAAAGAAGTCTCGGCTGTCCTTGTTTCTCTGTGTCATTAGTTTCGAATTCAAAATCCCAGGTAGGTGCATCTGATGGGCACAGCCAAGGTCGCGGCTGGCAGCCCAGCTGGCAGAGACTCAGCATACTTGTGTCTGCATTTAAACTCCCGAGGCGAGGAATCCCGGAGGCAGGCTCAGGTTGAAACTCAGGACCCGAATCTGAGCCGCAACAGCAGTGTGATACGGAGTAAACGCGCGGGTGTAACGGATAACACACCCGCCGTGTCAGGACCAGCGTCCGTCCCTATGGCACAGTGCCCCTCTGACGGCAAGCCCCAGGGAGGCAGTGGGATGGGAAGCCGTCCCAGCCTCCGCGCAGTGGGGACAGTCACAAGCACACTGGTTAGTATCACACAGTGTAACCTGTAGGAACCGAGTGGACAGGTGCTGGAGGAGATAAGCAGAGGCTCAGGAAGCCAGGAGAGATGGACGACAAGGAGGAGCAGAGAGACCCTGAGAAGCCTCCACACCCTGAGACCCGGGTGGGAGCGAAGACTTCAGGCTGACTAGATCAGCTGTCACCGTTAGGGACCAGAGACTCAGCAGAAAAGGTTACAGAAACATGGAAAGTACGGCTGCTGCAGCTGAAGGTGGCTGAGGCTCGCACTGTTTCCAGGGGCACTCTGCTTGTCAGGCGAGGTGCTCATGCTGACTCTTGAGGAAGCTTCGCAGGACCCAAGGTACCCCCTTTGCCCTCTGCTCAGGTGCTTAGAAACAGCACAGACCAGTTCTTTGTCCAGGGGCACATGACCCAGACCAGGCAGGTGGGGAGCTGCAGATAAGGCGAGTGTCTTGTCGCCCACTAGATTCCTGTGGCTTGGGCACTTGGGGCTGTTTCTGGGAAGGCCTAAGGAGGCTGCAGTCAGATGCTGAGCAAGACCCTCAGCTGTCAGGATTCCTACAGTGGGTGCTGCCATGGGCTGAGTGGGCCTCAAGCCTCTCTGCAGGCCCTCCTGGGAGTCCGTCCTCAGCCACAGCTGCTGGTTCTGGACACCACAAAGCGGGGCTTATGGAGGGACACATAGCAGCAGTTCATTTCCCACAGTTCTGGGTGCTGAGCAGTCCAGTCCAGGGTCATGCCTCTGGCCAATTGCCTGGTGGGGACTCTTGTCCTGGGTAACAGGTAGCTATCTCCACACCCCCACCTGGAGGAAGGATTGGGGGAGCTCAGCCCTTATGATAGCACTAAGGTCACTCCTCAGTGCCAGTTGCCCAACGAAGGTTCCTCCTCCAGGACTGTCACCCTAAGGTGATGAACTTGGTGAGGACACAGGCTGTGCCAGTGAACCATCCAGGAGATTATGGTACGAACCATGATGCCCTTTGTGCCCTGACCTCTGAAATCCGTGTCTCTTCTGCCCTGGGTGCCACAGACCATGCAAGAACATGAACACAGGGCCAGCCAGATAGCTCAGCGGACTTTATAAAGCACCTGCTTAGGCAGAGTGCAGCTGCTTCGGGTTTGATCCCCAGCGTGCTGTGCAGGCCCCACCCTCAGGGGACACTGAGACAGCCATTGAGATTGGGCATGGTGGCAGTGAGCCTGTAATTCCAGGGCTTGAGAGGCTGAACCCAGGTGGATCACTGTGAGTTGGACCTATGCAGTGAGACTCTGTAAACCTTACAGATGCTGTACCAAATACATTGAAAAAAAAAAGAACATGAACACAGAGTTCCTGTGGACTGCAGGCCTAGGTCACCAGGGAGGCCTTAGGCAGAGCAGCAGCTGACTCAGGGCCCCTGGCTGGCCTCACACTGCAGACTGCCCTCCTGCACGGAGGCTTCTCCCAGCATCGCTGTGAGTGGAGGTGCAACTAAAACTCCTCCCCAGATTCCCCAAGAAAAAATATAAAGCCGTAGTAATGCTGGGGAAAAAAAGAATGACTTTTGCCAGGCGTGGTGGCACACTCTCGTCATTCCAGCACTCTGGAGGCTGAGGCAGGAGGATCATTGAGTTCAAGGTCAACCTGGGCTACAAAGTGAGCTCAAAGTGAGCCTGAACTACATAGCAAGACCCTGTCTCAAAAAGACAAAACACAGCCAGGCTGTGGTGGCACATGCTCATAATCTCAGCACTTGGAAGCCTGAGGCAGGAGGATCAGTGTGAGTTCAAGACCAGCCTGAACTGCACAGCGAGACCCTGTCTCAAAAAGACAGAAAAAAAAAAAAAAAAAAAGACAACACAACAAAAATGACTTTGTATAAATCATGTTAAGGCAGAAAAGACTTAGACATATTTAAAAAGTCATGTATTATCTATACAAATATATATTTTTTTGAGACAGGGTCTTGCTATGCAGTTCAGGCTGGCCTTAGCTGGTCTTGAACTCACATCAATCCTCTTGCCTCAGCCTCCCAAGTGCTGGGATGACAGGCGTGAGCCACCATGCCCAGTTTATACAAATATTTTTAACAAAGGAGACAAATTGGTAAAAATTATTTGCCCCACATAAAGGGTCAATTTCCCCCAATTATCTCCTATAACTAATTAGTTAATTAATATTATGGCCAGCTCAGCCTGCCCTGGGTGTGGGGCTGGTACAGCATGTAGTGCCAGGGATTGAACTGTGGTCCCTGCAGTTGCCTAAGCTTGCCTAAGCAGGCGCTTTAAACTGCTGAGCCATCTTGCCAACCCCCTCCTGTAAATATGTAAAAATCACTAAGAAAAAATAAAAACTTGTATGTCCGTAACACACCAAAAATGATTGTGTTAGACACTAATAATGAAATATCAGCTGGGTGTGGGGGAACACACTGTGAGCGCACCCCTCCAGGAGGCCCATGCAACTGCACCCCAAGCTGGAGCCTGGCCTCTGAGATGCAGCAAGTCTGTCTCAAAATTTAAAAAAGTCTGAGGCTATAGCTCAGTGTGGAGGTCCTGGCTTCAACCTCCCCGCCCCCTTTTCAATGGGGTCTTATTAAATTGATCAACTGCCCGGGTTAGGGTCCAAGGTCCAACCCATGATCCTCTTGACTCAGCCCGAGTGCTGGGATGAACCACAGCATGGCCTGCGCCACTGTGCCTAACTCAAATACTTTTTTCTCTTTATTTTTTTTTTTTTGAGACAGCGTCTCACCATGCCGTTCAGGGTGGCCTTGAGTTCACTTTGTAGCCCACGCTGGTCTGGAACTCACATCTTCCTGCCTCAGCCTCCCCAGGGCTGGGGTTACAGGTATGGGTCACCGTGACTAGCTTTCAGATACCTTTTTTTTTTTTTTGTAACCTGAAAGTCTTTTTTTTTTTTTAAATTATTTAAATTTAACACGGGTTATATTACATATTTTCATCATCAGATCAGTTTAGACTAATACATATAGGTATATAAGATTGATCAAACAATTAAACATTAACCCTTCTAAATCAACATTATTTTTTTTTTTTGCTTTTTCCCTTTCTTTTCTTTGAAAGTTGACACATTGCATATTGTCCTCACAATAGTTATAATAGGAGTGTATCTTGTGCAAGCGAGAACTGAGAGGATGAAATGACTCTGTGCATAAGCAAGCCCTCTGCGCAAGGGACACAGGGCAAACTACGCAGCTAAACGGCATTTCCAAGTGCACCACATGAACACTTACTTGTGGTTTGTCTTTACCAATCACATCATAAACAGGCAACTTTCAAATGTGTTTCTCTCCTTGGAGAGCAAATGAAACAAAGCTGAAGGGAGTGGGACGGCCTACATCCAATGTCCCCAGAGCCACCTGCACTTACGCGTGGGGCTTCTGAGAGCTGGCTGGATCGAGTGTGTGGTACTAAATTAGATGCGCTGATTAGGACCAGAACACTCATGGTTGTGGCTGAACTGATTTACTAAAGATAAAGCCCCAACCTGGGCGTGGGTGGAACCACTCAAAAGGCCTGTAGGCTGCAGGGAACATAAAGGGACAGAGAGAGGGCTGGCTCGCTGCTGCCACCTGCTGCTGCCCTGCCAGGGAATGTCCCTGCTCTGTGCAGTGTCTCCTGTGGGGCCTCGGAACCAGCCCCTTGCGGATGAAAGCCTCTGCAAAGCTGCGATTTGGAGTACACCTTTTGTCCTCCATCCTGTGGGTGCCAGGTGTTCTGTCCCCACAAGTAACTAAGAGCCTTGCAGCCCAATGGTGGTGCTTACCTAGCAGGTGCAAAGCCTGAAGTTCACGCCCCAGCATCAGCAAAGGCAAAGCAAGTTTTCTACAATCCGACTAATAAATTTCTTTAAACAATAAATCAATTCAAAGGCTGTAAGCCATGCAATGATGTCTTTTATTGTACATAGGTTTTTATGACTCTTCAGTCTCTCCATACACAGGCAAAGGTGTACTGCTTAACATACTGGAACTTGCAAATGTAATCACTGCCTAAAGGGAAAATTCTCCCCCCGAGTGCACTTAGCCGGGGGGCCAGTGCATCTGCCGACCACCAAGCACGTGGAGGTGAACGTGGTAGACCGACTGCCCGCCGTCTGCACCTTCGTTCACCACCATCCGGTAACCTCGGCTCAGGCCTAGGTCAGCAGCACATTTCTTGCCGACGATCATTAAATGTCCAAGAAGCTGGAAAAGAAAAAGTTTCTTCAGCACAGGCAATTTACAACTTCTTGCTATTGACAGTCAATTTGAAATATTGCAATAAAAAACTGTCAAGTTGAAATACTGTTTTGGGCAAGTATTTGGAAATTCTCTTAATCCCAGTGATTTATAATTGTAATTTCATCAGCGTTAATCACGTAACCCTTACTAGTTACTCACTTTGTTTTTGAGACAGGGTCTTGCTATGTTGTGCAGGCTGACCTTGAGCTCACTGTGTAGTCCATGCTGGCCTTGAACTCACAGCAATCTTCCTGGCCAGGATTAAAGGTGCGCGCCACTATGGCTACCATGACTGCTTCATTCACTCGACTTTTTTTTTCTTCCTTTTTTGTCTTTTTGAGATAGAGTCTCACTATGCAGTTCAGGATGGTCTTGAGCTCACCTTTATAGCCCAGTCTAGTCTTGAACTTGCACTGATCCTCCTGCCTCAGCCTCCCAAGTACTAGGATTACAGGTGTGCGCCACCATGCCTGGCTCTTTCTTGAGAGAAGGCCTCACTGTAAGCTGGCAATGGCACCAGGGATTTCACTCAGTGGCACAGCAGCTATCTAGCAATCATGAAGTCCTGAGTTTAATTCCTGGTATGGGTGGGGGAAGCTGACCTTGAACTAATTGCTTATAGCCCAAGATGGCTTCCATCTCACAAGCCCCCTGCCTAGCTTCAATCTTCAATGACAGACATGTGCTGTCATGCCCCACTAACAATACTAATTCTAATAAATGAATTAAGCATAGAATCGGCTCTACTTAAAATCTATCTTTTTTTTTTTTTTTAAGTACTCAGCAACTTTCGTTTCAGAACGTTTGTTTATTCACTCATTTTTATGGCCGGCTCAGCCCACCCTGAGGGCAGGGCTGGCGCAGCATGTGGTGCCGGGGATCGAACCGCAGTCCCTGGAGCCGCCCAAGCTTCGCCAAGCAGGCGCTTTAGACCACTGTGCCATCCTGCCAGGCCCCTTAAAATCTATCTTAAGCCAGGCATGGTGGTGCATGCCTGTAATCCCAGCACTTGGGAGGCTGAGGCAGGAGGATGGTGTGAGTTCAAGACCATCCTGGGCTACAAAAGTGAGCTCAAAGCCAGCCTGAACTGCATAGTGAGACCCTCTCTCAAAAAGACAAAAAAAAAAAAAAAACACACAAACCTCTTTTAGCTGAGTATGGTGGCCTATGCCTATAACCCTGGCAGCTGGGGGGAGCCTGAGGCAGAAGGCTGTAAATCCAAGGCAGTTCCTCCCAACTGCTGGGATTACAGGAACATACCAGGCCTGGTCAAAATTTACATAGTCTTTCTATAAGATATAATTTTGTCCTTTACTTTTGTCTTTTTGAGACAGTCTCCCTATGTAGTTCAGACTGGCCTTGAGCTCATTTTGTAGCCCAGGCTGGTCTTGAACTCAAAATCATCCTCCTGCCTCAGCCTTCTGGGTGCTGGGATTGCAGGTGTGCACCACCGTGCCTAGCAACATGAGTATCATTATTTATTTATTTATTTATTTATTTATTTATTTATTTTTATGGCCAGCTCAGCCTGCCCTGAGGGCAGAGCTGGCGCAGGATGTGGTGCCAGGGATTGAACCACGGTCCCTGAAGCTACCTAAGCTTTTCCTAAGCAGGCGCTTTAGACCACTGAGCCATCCTGCCATCCGGAGTATCACTTTTGAATGTATCCATTTTATCTAACTCAAGCTATACTATGACTAAAGGTCATTCAGTTTCTCTTTAGAAAGGCCCTTAGGAAAAATAAAATGTGGTATCACAACGTTTAATTTCCCAATTTAAAAAGCAATAAAATAAACCGTGTTAGAACTGTACGTACACTTTCGTCATCATCTTCCGCTACAGAGATCTGGGCAATGTGTTTCTTGGGGATCACCAGGAAATGTGTGGGTGCCTGGGGGGAGATATCGTGGAAGGCGAGGCACTAGAGGAAGAAAGCGCAAAACTGAGGGGTTAGCTTTTGGCTGAAGCTGAACATACAATCTTTCCAGGAGTGTTCTCTGAGCACTAACCACACTGGTGGCACTGTACTAGACGCTAAAACAGAGTATACAAAGTACACAGGGCCCCCAGTCCTTTCCACGGGCTTCGTGTCTCCTGGGAAGACTGACTTTAAATAGCTGTGACTGCTACAGGGGTGAGGCAGGGATCACAGAAGAGCCTCAAGGGCCCCCCACTTTTCAATCTCGACTTTTGCATTTAAAAAAAATCATTTATTTATTTGGCACAAGGTCTCGCTGTGCAGCTTGGAATCCTAGTGATCCTCCTGTCTCAGCCTCCCCAGAACTGGGATTTACAGACGTGGGCTACTACCATGGTACTGGGATTGAACCTGGGTCCTTGCGCTTGCCAGGCAGGTGCTTACACCTAGGAGCTATCTCCCCAGCCCCAATCCTGACTTTTGTCTAATATAAAATGCTACTCAGTCCTCAACTTGAAATGCTACTAATTCTTCCCTTCCCAGCATAGATAGAATTTCTGAAGAAACCCGATTCCCTTTCCTAGGCCAGAGTCCTGATTGTGCAGTTTCCTGTTTTTTTTTTTTTTTTTTTTTTCCTTTGCGGATGGTGACCAACTTTGTAAGCACAGGCGAGGTGTTTGATATCTGATTAAGACTGTTTTCCCCACTTTCCTCAACTACTTTAGAAATAGATCTGTCTCCTCCTGTAGAACTGAACCCCGCACGCAGCGTGGGGACAGGGAGCTGGCACGCCAGACACATCTGCAACATCCCGCGCGAATGCCGCGTCTCTCGCTCCGCGCTGTAGGCGGCCGCTCCTCCGGGGAAACCTTCCATATGCTTTTCTCCATACTGTCTACAATATGCTGTGTCATTTAGACGGCTTCGGGCTGTTACACTGAGGTCCACAGGTCACTAACCTATTGATCGCTTATAAAAAACAACTGCAAAATTTGCAAAAGAAATAGGCTCTTTCTAAAACAAAATTTCCTCCTACGCTGAGGATACATAGCTCAGCAGCACCATTCTTACCAGGCAAGTGTAAGGTCCCGAGTTCAATTCCCGATACCCCCACCCCAAAAAGTTTTTCTTTTTTTTTTTTTTTTTTCAGGATCAGGGTTCAAACTCATGAACTTGCACTTGCCAGGCAGGCACTTGTGCCACAGAGCTATCTCCCCGGCCCCAAGGTTTTTTTTTTTTTTTTTAAAGAAAAGATTTACTCCTAACTTCCGACAAATATAGAAATCTAAATATAATTAACCTCCCGGAACTTGTTTTAGACAACACTGTGAATCTTGTATCTAACAGTCTCAACGGCATTTCCTTGGCGTCTTCCCGCAGCTGGTGGCCCGCAGGAACGTCCCTAGCCCGCTTGCCTGCGTTCTCGGCGCCCTCCGTCCCCTGCACGCGGCCGCCCGGGTCCCGCGGCGGCAGGGCGGCGGCAGGCGGCGAAGCGAGGTTGGCGGCGGCGGGCGAGGCCCCGCGAGGCCGGGCCGCTGATAAGGCGAAACCGGAGCCCCGGTGGCACGCGCCGCCGCCGCCCCGCGCGCAGAGGCCACGCGGGCGCTCCCAGCGGCCCCGGCCCGGCCCGGCCCGCGCCTACCCGGTCGTCCTCGAAAATGATCTTGGCGGGGATTTCCTTGCGGATGATCTTCCCGAAGATCGTGTCGCCGCCAGGTCGGGCGACCTGGGCCTTTGCGATCTCGTCTGCCATCGCGGGGTCTGGCGCGCGCGGCCGCGAAGCAGCGAGGACGAGGGCGCGGCGGCGGCGGGCGGCGTCTCTGCGCGTGCGCACTGGGCCGCGCGGGCGCCCCTCTCCGGCCGCCGGGGCGCGCGAATCCCAGAGCGGGGGGTGGGGGGGTGGTGAAGGCGACGGCGCGCGGGAGGGGGCGACGCCGCGCGGGAGGGGTCGCCGGCTGTAACGCTCGCTATTTTTTTTTTTTAATTTTATGTATTTAGTATAGGGTCTACCGAGTCTCACGACACAGATCGGACCCATTGTGATACTCCTGTTTTCAGCCTCCCAAGCACTGGGATTACAGGAGCGTGCCACCATGCCCAGTTTCATTGGCACAGCGAGCCCCAGGTGTGGGGCTGGCACAGCACGCCAAGGCTTGAACTCGGTTCCTGTGTGTGCCTAAGCAGGTGCTGTAATCCACTGAGCTATCTGGCACGCCCCTGCTTGCTGTTTTTGAGAAAGGGTTTTGCTGTGCAGTTCAGGCTGGTCTCAAACCTGCAGTAGTCCTTCTGTCTCAGTTTCTTGAGTGCTAGGATTACAAGCATGCACACCATGGCCAACCAGGGAAAGTGTTTGAAGGAAAAACCCACTGGTGTATTTAGAGGTATAGGTGTATCATGCCTGAAACTTCCTCTCGGACACTTTATCAGGGGCAAATGCCCACAGACAAGTAAGTAGAGAGACAGGAAGGGATAAAGTAATTTTAGTAATATATACAATTTCTGTGTACTTTTTGCAACATTTTAAAAAATCTGAAATTGTAAAGGAAAAACAATAACTGTGCTGTTTTTCTTGGAGCTACTCCAGAGGTTGAAGCAAGAGGATCTCCTGAGGCCAGGAGTTGAGAGTCAGGCTGAACAACATAGCAAGATTCTGTCTTTTTAAAAACTGAGGCAGCCGGGCATGGTGGCTCATGCCTGTAGTCCCAGCACTCGGCAGGCTGAGGCAGGAGGATCGGTGCGAGTTCCAGACTCAGCCTGCCCCAGGAGTGGAGCTGGTACAGCATGTGGTGCCAGGGATCAAACCACAGATCAAACCACCTAAGCAGGTGCTTTAGACCACAGAGCCATTTCGCCAGCTCCATGGTATGCTATTTTGGATAATAAATAGTAGTAGCAAATATCAGTAGGTTCAAAGGCTATACTATCTATTGTGACTCAAGTACCTGCTTCTAATTTTTTTCCTCTTAATTCCAGACTTTTTTTTTTTTTTTTTTTTTTTTTGAGACAGGGTCTTGCTATGCAGTTGAGGCTGGCCTTGAGCTCACTTTTGTAGCCCAGGCTGGTCTCGAACTCGCAACAATCCTCCTGCGTCAGCCCAGACTGTTCTAAGAGACGCATTGCTAGTACTCACCACTGTTTACCAGGTACTCAAATTTGGTACTGCTCACTCTGCAACAAGCCAGAACTTCCTCTTGCAGCATTCTGTGTCTGCTACACAAAGCCAAAATCATGGCGTCACCTTGAAGTCATCTCTGCACTTTCAGGAGATGCCAGGGACCTCCTCTCCCTCCCTTGGCCCCGCTGCTCAGGTCTTACTGCTGTGTCTCTCGCCTAGCCTAGTGGATTCGAGGAGCCTCCGGGCTGGAGAGCCTCTCTGCTCCACTGTATTCAGCTGCCACACAGCATAAATGATCTTTGTAAAGCAGAGATCAGGGAGTTGGCTGCCAGTATTCCGTGGTGTACCATCACAGAATACAGTCTGCAGTCTATACCTCGGCTCCTAGGGCCTGGTGCGATCGATCAGGCCTTCCTGGCTTCTCCAACCTCATTTCCTTCCACTTCTTTTTTTTTTGGTCGGGCCAGGTAAGGCTTGTGGAGCTGGGAATCGAACCCTGGTCCCCTGTGACTGACTGCATTTGCCTGAGCAGGCGCTTAAATGACTGAGCTACACCACAGGCCCCCTCCTTTGATTTCAACTTTATTGCCTGGCTTCACTTGGGCGGGGAGTGGAAAGTGTCGTATGTTCCTGTCCTAATGCCTGAAGCCTGTGTCTCCTTACGTGGAAGATGGGACTTTGCAGATGATATTATATTAAGGATCTCAAAGGAGGGAGGGAAGTTTTTTTGTTTTGTTTTTTCTTTTTATGTATTTAGTACAGGATCTACAGGGTCTCACTACACAGATCTGGACCAATAGTGACCCTCCTGTTTTCAGCCTCCCAAGTACTAGGATTATAGGCATGCCACCACACCCAGTCTTAACTACCCTCTTGTCATGCCCTGAGGGTGGGACTGGCATGGTAAGCCTGGATTGAACCCCAGTCCCTGAGTCTACCTAAGTAGAAGCTTTAATCCACTGAGCTATCTAGCTGGCCCTGACATTTTTCTTTTCTCTTCTTTTCCTTCCTTCCTTCCTTCCTTCCCTCCTCTCTTTCGTCTTTTCAAGATAGTTTTGTTATGTAGTTCAGGTTGGCCTTGAACTCACTTTGCAGTCTGGGCTGGCTCAAACTTGTGGCAGACCTCCTGCTACAGCCTCCCAACTGCTAGGATCGCAGGTGTATGCCACTAGGCCCACTTCAAGAAGGAGATTTCCTGATGAGTCAGGTGGGCCTCTTGATCACTGTTGTGACAGTGGTGACAGAGCTGAGATGCCTGTAGCAGTTGTGAGTCAGAGAGCTGGCAATGCTCCCTGTGGGCTGTGATGATAGGGAGGCTGTGAAGAAGCAGCCTTCTGGAGTTGCTAAGTCCAGTTGGGTTCGCCGCGCTAAAATCAAGGGGTGGGAAGGCTGTACTCCAGGAGCTATAGTTACTTGGTTTCTCTGGCTTCTAGAGAGGTGTAAGGCTGGTGATTTAGCCCAGCTACCCCAGCGCCTGCCCAAAAAGTACAAGGCCCTGAGTTCAATTCCCGATAACCAGCCTGGCCCCCTACAAAACATGCCTGTTGGTCCTGGTTCACTGCCTTTTCTTCGCTCAGGCGAGAAAGCCAGCAGCAGAGAATCTTCCAGCCTCTCCCCGTCCCTGCCTCCTCCTCCTACTTGTGAGAATCCTTCTCAGGGCCCATCAGACAATCCACAATAAGCTTCCCACTCACACTTCTGACTTTGGTCAACCACATTTGCAAAGCCATTTCTGCTAGAGAAAGTCACAAAATCGGAGGTCCTCGGAATCTGAGTCTAGGCATCTTCTGCAGGGCGCTATTCACCTCACTACATGGCTCCGTGAACTTACATGAACATGATGGGCATGTTGGAATGATCCGTTGTTTTGGGCCCTGTACTTTGAGACGAAGACAAGCCAGGATGTGTTCCTACCGCAGCCACCTCACTAGTAGAACAGTCAGAGGAGTCAGCCAGGTTCATCAAAGGGAACAGAAGTGACAAGACCAAACTGATGTTGGCAGGGCAGGAGCTGTGTCTTCCAGTATCGGCAGATTGGGGACTTTGGTTAACTGAATGCACAACTCTAATGAGCCAGAAAGTATCACAACCAATTTTTAAGAAATAGATCTAAGCTGGGCATGGTGGTACACACCTGTAATCCTGGCCCTCAGAGGCTGAGGTAGGAGGATTGGTGTCAGAGACCAGCCTGGGCTATGAAGTGAGTTAGTGAGGTCAGGGCCAGCTGAACTGCATGTTGAGACCCTGTCTCAAAAAGACAAAAAAAAAAAAAAAGAATGAAAGAAATGGGTCTATAATTCTAAAGTGGAAATATGCAGCAAAAACATTTTTTATCATCAGCATTGAGTAGACACTACCACTGGCTCTCCCAAATTTACTTTGTAAAAACTGGATAAGACAATGCTGGTACATAAGTACATTGGTTATGTTACATGTTGCTCTGCGGCCAGGGGTGGTCACAGGCCTATAGGCTCAGTATTCTGGGAAGTGAAGGCAGAGGACTGCGACCTCCTTGGTGAAAGTCTGTCTCAGAATTAAAAAAAAAAAGGGGGTTTCTGGGGAAGTAGCTCAGTGCAAAGGTCCAGAGTTTAATCCCTAGCATAAGGGAAAAGCAAAAACAAAAACTTCTGTAAATCTAATGCACCTTAAGGGGCCCGGCAGGATGGCTCAGTGGTCTAAAGCGCCTGCTTAGGAAAGCTTAGGCGGCTGCAGGGACCGCGGTTCGATTCCCAGCACCACATGCTGCGCCAGCCCTGGCCTCAGGGCAGGCTGAGTTGACCATAAAAATAAATAAACAAACAAACAAAAGTTCTGAAACAAGAAAAATAAAATAAAATAAATTTTAAAAAATCTAATGCACCCTAATAATAATTATTTTTTAAAATTTTTTAAATTTTTTTTTTTTTTCTTGTTTCAGAACCTTTATTTGTTTATTCACTCATTTTTATGGCCGGCTCAGCCCACCCTGAGGGCAGGGCTGGCGCAGCATGTGGTGCCCAGGAATCGAACCGTGGTTCCTGAAGCCGCCCAAGCTATCCCAAGCGGGCGCTTTAGACTACTGAGCCATCCCACCGGGCTGCACCTTAATAATTATTTATTTATTTATTTATTTTTTGTCTTTTTGAGACAGGGTCTCGCTATGCAGTTGAGGCTGGTCCTGCGCTCACTTTTGTAGCCCATGCTGGTATCGAACTCGCACCAATCCTCCTGCCTCAGCCTCCCAAGTGCTGGGATTACAGGCGTGAGCCACCACGCCCGGCTTGCACCTTAATAATTATTTAAAAATGAATTATTTAATCTATGTATGGTGGTGCATGCATGTAATCCCAGCACTAGGGAGACAGAAATCAGGAGGATCACTATGAGTCCCAGTTGTGTAGTGACAACCCCCAACACAAAAATAAAGACCAGTTATTTGAAAATCAATCATGCTAGGGGGCCAAGGAAAGATAACTGAGGAGTACAGGTGCCTGCCTGGCAAGTGCAAGGTCCTGAGTTCGATCCCTAGTTACACACACACACACACACACACACACACACACACAAATCAATCATGCTATTCTCATGATGACTTCAAATACACTTAAATGTGCAGGCATGGTGGAATATGCCTGTAATCCCAGCATTTGGGAAGCTGAGGCAGGAGGATTGTCACAAATTCAAGGCCAGCCCAGGCTACATCTTGAGTACAAAACCAGCCTGAATTAGAGTGAGACTCTGTTTCAAAAAACAAACAAAAAATGATATAGGTCATAAAGAAGAAAAGGTATCTTTGAGACATGTTGGTTCAAATCTTTTGTTTTTTAATAAAAAGCAGTTTTACCTAAATTAACCTGAAAGGCTGGGTAAGGGTGGGGTGGGAGCTGGGGAAACACACTTATGAAGCAGGAAGATTGGGATTTTCCCTGATTCTTGGAAGGTACTAAGCTCATATTTCAATATTTTATGATTGTTGCTGGAGGGTTAAGAACTTATGTTTGCCATCCAAAAATTAGAGAAAAAGAAGAACTACAAGGATAGTCAGTATTTTGGCCCTAGCCCTTCAAGGTCAGTGAGGACCCTGGACATAAGAGAACCTGTACTGTAACATCCTATAACTCAGTGGTGTCCCAAATTTTCTGTTCAAGGAGATTATGGGGCCACAGAGGAAAGGGATTGGTGATGTACAGTGGGCCAAAGGAGAGTCATCTAGAGAGAAAACATTCTCTCAGGCTTTCACAGAGAGCAAACTGGTCAAGCAACGGTCATGACTCATCCAGATGGCTGACACTGACAAAAGATCTACAAAATGCTGTACATGGTTTCAAGGTTAACCCTGAGGAGATTTGACTTTGTCAGATACAAAAGTTACATGTTTTGGGCCAAGCGGGATGGCTCAGTGGTCTAAAGCGCCTGCTTGGGAAAGCTTGAGCAGCTTCAAGGATCGTGGTTCGATCCCCGGCACCACATGCTGCACTAGCCCTGCCCTTGGGGCAGGCTGAGCAGGCCATAAAAATGAGTGAATAAACAAACAAAGGTTCTTTTTTTTTTAAATTTTTTTTTATTTATTATTTTTATTATTGTTTCAGAACCTTTGTTTATTCACTCATTTTTATGGCCGGCTCAGCCCGCCCCGAGGGCAGGGCTGGCACAGCATGTGGTGCCGGGGATCGAACCGCGGTCCCTGAAGCTGCCCAACCTTCCCCAAGCAGGGGCTTTAGACCACTGAGCCATCCTGCCAGGCCCAAAAACAAAGGTTCTGAAACAAGAAAAAATAAATAAGTAAATAAAATTTTTTTTTTTTTTTTTTTTTCCTTTTTTTTTTCTGGGACCGGGGTTCGAACTCACGACCTTGCACTTGCCCAGCAGGCACTTGTGCCTCGGAGCTATCTCCCCAGCCCCCATAATTTTAAAAAATTCAGAAAAAAGTTACATGTTTTGTTATATAGGTCTTGCTGAACTTGACCTTACCCACCCACCAGAAAAGTATAGCCATGAGGCATAAAAAGTAAAGCCAGATTAGTATGCTGAGTTGTAAAAGACTGAAGTCAAAAGCTTCCGACATTGGAGCCGGGCGTGGTGGCTCACGCCTGTAATCCCAGCACTTGGGAGGCTGAGGCAGGAGGATCAGTGCGAGTTCGAGACCAGCCTGGGCTACAAAAGTGAGCACAGGACCAGCCTCAACTGCATAGTGAGACCCTGTCTCAAAAAGACAAAAAAAAAAAAAAAAAAAAAAAAGCTTCCGACATTGCTAGTTCTACTGATAACCCACTAGTATTATGGAATATTGGATTATGCATATAACTACTTTGTTCAATGAGAAGAAATATTTGTACCAATAGTGTTTAGAAAAGTTATCATATCTTCATGTTGTACTTAGAACAACTATTATGAAGACAACAATGTACATTGTATTAAATAAATTAAACAACTAAAAATATTTTATGATTGTTTATGCATATGATGCAACTAGTAAATTAGACATTTTCTAGTCCAATGAAACTAGAGAGTAAGCCAAGCAGGTAGCACATAAAGGGCGGTGTGAGGATAGTCTTGGGGATCAGACACAGCACATTTGTATCTCAGAATGCTGTTTACTAGCCCTGGGAACCTGAGAAAGTGACCTCGGGGATGAATAAATGAGGAATGTACAAATTATGAGTTTTATAAGTCAGCGTGCCAACCACTGCCCATTGTAGTTATTTGGGCTTGGGTCTTATTTGATCACATTTCAAGACAGAGTCACACCTAAGACGGTTATAATACAAGTTCGTTGATAGACGAGCATAAAACTCCCAAACAGGAGGTAATCATATGTACAGTACGTGCCAAAACAGCTCAGTTAATACTCAGGAGGTACACCAGAAACTCTCCAGCCCGAAAGTCACTCTGCCCCTAGAAAACATGGCTTCCAGGCCCTTTCCGTCGTCCTACGGCTCATAATCGAGTCTCGAGGCTTCTCGCGGTTTTTCAGTTGCTCTTGGCTTAGCAAAGCCTATCCCAAGGACTTTTTTTTGGGAAGGCGGGGCTACAAAGGAGATACTGCGTGGTGATTGGTCGTGCCGCGTGAGGCGGGGCGGGGGTGGTGTGTGTGTGTCTGTGCCAGGCTGTGATTGGTCGTCTAGAGGCGAGGGGCTTGACCGCTTGAGAAACGGCCACCGCTACAGAGAGCCATGGGTCAGGCGACCAAGGTGACAGGGCTTGGGTAGGGGTGCGTGCGGTGCCCATGGGGAGGGCTAGACACAGGCGTGTGAGTGTCTGGGCTGGGGCTTGGGAAAGGACGCCGAGCGACTCGAGGGGCCTTCGGGCTGGCGCCTACTCGAGGCAGGCGGGCGCCGGGGCGCTGGTGCTGGTCACCGGCTGCTCTCTGCCTGCTTCCTTTGAGCCGGGCTGTGTGTCCCCGGGGCCCCTGCACGTCCCAGTCCTGCGGCGCACGCGTGTTATCCAGCTCTGGGAGGCTGAGGAGACTTGGGCGTGCAAGTCCGTCGTCCGTCCCGTGTCTCCCCGCGTCCCCCCCCCCCCCCCGCAATAAAGTAAAATGAAGGAAAAAGGACGGTTGAAATAGCTCACTGACGGCGCTCCCATGGTGGGAGGGGGCATCTCTTCATCAAGACTTGCAGCTGCCACTGGGGAAGCCGGCATGGAGAGGGAGGAGAGCTGGTCTGCTGCGACACCCCTCGGAACGCAGCGCCGAGGTTGGTCAGCCGTGGAGAGCCACCGAGCGGTCACCCTGAGCGAGCGCAGTGCGAGTCACAGCAGCCGCACGATCAGAAGCGGGCTCTGAGCGAGGTGGCTGGCGCTTGACTATAATCCCAGCGCTCCGGGATCGAAGCAGGGAGATTGTGAATAGAAGCCCATCCTAGGCAGTTTGGCAACTCAGTATGACCCTGACTGAACAATTAAAAAAGACCTGGGTATAGTGGTGCATATCTGTAATCCCAGCATTTGGGAGGCTGAGGCAGGGGGAGCGTTTAGACTACAAAACCAGCCTGGGCTACAAAGAGAGCTCAAGGCCAGCCTGAATTGCATAGAGAGACCCTGTCTCATAAAAAAGAAAAAATAATAAATAAATAAATAATAAAAATTAAAAAAAAGAGCTACAGATGTAGCTCAGTGTACAGGCCTCGGGTTTAATTTGTAGTGTGTGGGGGTGGTGGTAGTAGTGGTAGGTTTAAAAAGTATTTAAAATAGTTACTAATATAGTGAACAGCTAACATTTAACCTATATGTACCATTATGCTGCCTCCCTATGTGGAATGCAACAATCAACTGACCACCTTTGCTGGTGGGGAGATTATTTAACTGTTTTGGGAAGGATTTTTTTTTTTTTTTTCCTGGCTCAGGCTGCTGTAAGAGTGGGTCTGGTATGGCATGTAGAGCTGGGGATCAAACTGTAATCCCCTAAACAGTTGACTTTTTGAGATACTGTGTAGTTCAGGCTGGCTTTGAAGTTACACAGCACAGTCTAGCCTCAGACTCTGAAGCTATCTTCTTGCCTCAGCCTCCCAAGTGTGCAACACCATGTCTGGTGCAGTTTTAAACAGTCACTATAATTGTAATAGTCTTTTTGAGACAGGATCTCAATATACAGTGACCTTGAACTTGCTTTGTAGCCCAGGCTGGTCTTGAACTTGAAGTGATCCTCATGCCTCAGCCTCCTGAGTACTGGGATTACAGATGTGCCACTATGCTTGGCTTGTAATAAACTTAAAATTGAAAATAAGGCTTGGAAGCCGGGCGTGGTGGCTCACGCCTGTAATCCCAGCACTCGGGAGGCTGAGGCAGGAGGATTGGTGCGAGTTTGAGACCAGCCTGGGCTACAAAAGTGAGTGCAGGACCAGCCTCAACTGCATAGCGAGACCCTGTCTCAAAAAGACAAAAAAAAAAAAAAAAAGAAAGAAAATAAGGCTTGGGGGCCAACGAGATAGCTCTGTGGCACAAGTGCCTGCCTGGCAAGTGCAAGGTCGTGAATTCTAACCCCCTCTCCCCCTCAAAAAAAGAGAAAGAAAATAAAGCCTTTGTGAAGATATATCTACTATTCAATGTATCAGGAAAGTTACAGAAAGAGATTATAGCCAGGCAGGGAGCTGCAGGAGGATTGCTTGTGTCACGGAGTTCAAGCCTGGCTTTGGGGACACAGCAAGACCCTGTCTCAAAACAAAAAAATCACAAGAAATATAAGCTGGGATCTGAAGTTTGTCATTTATAATAATAAATAATAAAGGTCCTGAGCTACAACTATCAACTCAGGTGGAACATTTATTTATCTGAGCAGAAGGTGCACAGAAATCCCAGCTTTGGCAGAAATAAAAGTGAGACACAGCAGAAACCTAGAGGTTCCCCAACAATCCCTGGCAATTCATTGACATCTTCCTGCCTCAGCTTCTAAGCACTAAGGTTGCATATGTGCACCACCACACCTGGCTAGTTGCTGGCTTTTGTACTGGTCTTTTTTTTTTTTTTTTTTTTAAATGTGCTGAGATTGAACCCAGGGCCTTGCACATGGTAAGCATGTGCTCTAGTATGCTACTTTTATTTCATTTTTTCTTTTTCTTTTTCTTTGTTTTTTCAGAACCAGGGATGCAACTCAGGACCTTGTACTTGCCAGACAGGCACTGAGCTATCTCCCCAACTCCTGGTATGCTACCTTTCTTTCTTTCTTTCTTTAGTCTTTTTGAGACAGGGTCTCACTGTGCAGTTCAGGCTGGCCTTGAGCTCACTTTTGTAGCCCAGGCTGGTCCTCGAACTCACACCGATCCTCCTGCCTCAGCCTCCCAAGTGCTGGGATTACAGGCATGAGCCACCACGCCCAGCTAAAATTTGTATTTAAAAAAAAAAATTGTATTTCTACCAGCAATCTTTTTAAGATACTCTGAACTTTTACTATCAAAGATTTCAGAATTCTTCCTTTTGGTTACACATTCAATTCCAGAGCCATTTGCACATTTTAAAATATTTGTTATAGTAGTACGGTAGCAAAATTCTTTTTTCTTTTTTCTTTTCTTTTTTTCTTGTTTCAGAACTTTTGTTTGTTTATTTATTTTTATGGCCGGCTTAGCCTGCCCTGAGGACAGGACTGGTGCAGCAGGTGGTGCTGGGGATTGAACCTCGGTCCCTGAAGCCGCTTAAGCTTTCCTAAGCAGGCGCTTTAGACCACTGAGCCATCCTGCCGGGCCCGAAAATTCTTTTTTCTTAGTAACAAAATCTGTGTTTACTATGACTGTCTTAGAGTAGAAGTTGAACATTCCTAGTCCAGACATCTGAAATCTGAAGTATTCTGGAGTTAACATTTTTGAGCACCAACTTGATACTAAAAGAACTTTAAATTTGGGATGCCCAATTAAAAAGGCCTTGTAGCTGGGGAGGTAGCTCAGTGGGACAATGCCTCCCAGGTGGCAAGTGTGAAGTTGTGAGTTTGATTCCTGGTACCCTCCCTGCCAAAAAAAAAAAAAAAAGAGAAAGAAAGTCATTTAAGCCAGATATATAGTTCAGTAGCACAATGCCTACCTAGCAAGCACAAGGTCCTGATTTCTATTCCTGGTACCAGGAAAACAATAAAAAAAGAGATAGTAATCATATTACAAACTGGGCCCAGTATCACAGGTCTGTAATCCCAGCACCCTGGGATTACAGGGTGAGGCAGGAGGATCCTAGTGAGTTGGAGACCAGCCTGGACTAGGCCACTGTAAATGGCTTATTTTTAGACCCTGTCTGAAAAAGACAAAAACAATAGCAAAAAAAGAACGAAGCCCTATGCAAGTATTAAAAAACAAACAAACAAAACCTGTGAAATCTAAAACACTTCTGGTCCCTACCATTCTGGCTAAAGAATACTCAACTTGCCTCAAATGGAGTGACTCAAAACCACAATTTGCATGTAATCCCAGCACTTGGGAGGCTGAGGCAGGAGGATTGATGCCAGTTCAAGACCAACCTGGGCTACAAAAGTGAGCTCAAGGCCAGCCTGAACTGCTGAACTGCATAGTGAGCCCCTGTCTCAAAAAGACAAACAAAACCCCCACAGAAATAGATTGCTTCTGAGTCCTGGAGGGTAGGTGTCCAGGCAGGATGTGGCCAGGGCTGTGGGCCCTCACAGCTCCTTGTGTTTCCCTAGTTTTGATGATGGCGCCAGTGTGTTGTGGGCTGGCTGCTGTGAGATTCCAGTCTGTGCCTTTGCTTTGCGCAGCTTCTTGTCCGGTTACTGGGAGACTAATTTGGAACGAGGGATGTGGCAGAGTGACCTTGGGGAGACAGGAGGACTGTGAGCCTGAACATTTCCAGGGTGGTGGATATCAAAGTGATGGGAGAGACATCCCCAGATCTTCCATGGAGAGCGGGGTGGCTAAGGGCGACCTGCAGGCTTCTGGCTTGAGGAAGCAGAAGTCCTCCAGGAACTAAAATGGAAGAAGCAGGCTGGGGCTGTACTGCATTGCTGAGGCTCAGGGTCAGATCCAAATAAGAAAAAGAAAAAATAGAGATCCAAGTCCAACACCCAGAAGGCTGGGGCAGGAGGAGTTCAAGGCCAGCCAGGGCTATATGATTTCAAGGCCAGTCTGAACTACATGTTAAAAACCCTGTCTAAAACAAAACAAAAACCCAAAACCTTCAAGTGAGTAAATAAATAAATAAATCAAAATAGAGACTCAAGGACAGGCCATGTGGAGAGA
This sequence comes from Myocastor coypus, assembly GCA_004027025.1. Classification (NCBI taxonomy): domain Eukaryota; kingdom Metazoa; phylum Chordata; class Mammalia; order Rodentia; family Myocastoridae; genus Myocastor; species Myocastor coypus. The sequence goes on from PVJA010003382.1 coordinate 29,162, forward strand.
ACAGTAGTACCTTTTAGACTTGAAAGTGAGAAAAAGCCTCAGCCGATTGCTAACAAATCTTGAAAAGTTTGCCAAATGCCAGGCTGCTTTGGCTCCTTTTTTTTTTCCTCTTTTTACCACAGACTGAGCATTCCTTTTCTTGTCCTTTGGAGACAAGGCTTTATTATACAGTTGATAGCTCACTTTGTAGCCCATGCTGGCCTTCAACTCACAGTGATCCCCCTGTCTCAGCCTCCCAAGTACGGGGATTACAGATGTCTGCCATTGTATCCAGCCCACAAACTTCCTGTCTGAACATTCCAGTCTTCTGAGAAATCACAGTTCAATGTTGTTTAGTTATCAGGGGCATCTTTCTGGGCTCTGTTAAATAGGTTCATAACCCGGAGCAGTTGTGCATACCTACAACCCTTGTGCTCTGGCAGGCACACAGAAATCTCTGGGTAATGTAGCCAGACCTTGTGTCAAAATAAAAAGATAGAAAAGAGACCTATTGGGGCTGGCGAGATAGCGCAGTGGTCTAAAGTGCCTGCTTAGGCAACCACAGGGACCTCGATTCAATCCCCGGCACCACAGCTGCACCAGCCCCACCCCCAGGACAGGCTGAGCTGGCCATAAATAAATAAATAAGGTTTAAAATATCTCTTAGCTGGGCATGGTGGCGCATGCCTGTAATCCCAGCACTCGGGAGGCCGAGGCAGGAGGATTGGTACGAGTTCGAGACCAGCCTGGGCTACAAAAGTGAGCTCAGGACCAGCCTCAACTGCATAGCGAGACCCTGTCTCAAAAAGACAAAAAAAAAAAAAAAAAAAAAAAAAAAAAAAAAAAAAAAAAAAAAAAAAAAAAAAAAAAAAAAAAAAAAAAAAGAGGCCTATGGCTGTAGCACAGTGGTAGATAGCACTTAGATTCAATCTCCAGAATAGGGGAAGAGTGGGGGGGGGATAGGATTAATTCATTGTAATCTCAGCATTCTGGGAGGCTGAGGCAGGAGTATCACAAGTTCAAAACCAACCCAGGGCAATTAAGTGATAAACAAATAAGCCTATGACATCTGAAAGACCTGTGAGGTCTTGTCTCAAACTAAAAAATGAAAAGGGGCTGGAGGTAAACCACAGTGCAGAGGCCCTGGGTTCACCACCACCAAGCAAAAGATTCTGTGTGTGATTTTATTTTATTTTATTTTATTTATTTTTTTTTTTGTGGGACCAGGGTTCAAACTCACGACCTTGCACTTGCCCAGCAGGCACTTGTGCCTCGGAGCTATCTCCCCAGCCTGTGTGTGATTTTAAGAGTAGATTAAAGCTTCAGTAAAATAAGAAAGAGAAGTACTTACTAAGCTGGTAATGTTGACTGGCCTGGCCTGGCTTTTGGCAGAATTATTAGCGTTTTTTTCTTTTTGCGGGGGATTGAACCGAAGGACAGCACGTACCCAGCACTGGCTCTGCCACCGAGCTGCACCTCCACTGCCTCAGGGGTTTGAGACTTAAAGCACATCGCACAGGGAGTGACTTGGGCAGCCCCTGCTTTGCACTACACCATGTGAAGAATAGTTTAAGAAACAAACAAAAAGAATACTGTTTTTTTTTTTTTTTTTTTTTTTTTTAAGAATACTGTTTAAAGACCATTAATTCTTATGTTACTATTACATAAATTGCTCATTTTTTTCTTATGAGGTCTGAATTGGTTTTCTTAGCAGGTTTTACAGCTCTTTAAAGCACTGCACAGGACTAGACAACAAGTTTTTCAAAATGATGCCAGAGCTTTAGAAGGTAAGTGAGTTCACATTTTTTTTTTTTTTTTTTTTTTGTCTTTTTTGAGACAGGGTCTTGCTATGTAGTTGAGGCTGGTCCTGAGCTCACTTTTGTAGCCCAGGCTGGTCTCGAACTCGCACCAATCCTCCTGCCTCAGCCTCCCGAGTGCTGGGATTACAGGCATGAGCCACCACGCCCGTCTGACACAGTTGTTATTAAAAAAAAAAAATCAATAGGTAAACTGTGCATGGTGGTGCAATAATCCCCATACCCTAGAGGCGGAAGCGGAGCACCAGAGGGGCTTCAAGGTCAGCCAGGACCACACAGTGAGAACCTGTCTCAGATAGCCAAACTGGCTAATAGGGGAGAGATGAGAATCAGAATTGAAGCGTCCTCCCCGCTTGCTCATGCGCAAGCTAGTAAACCCATTTCTCTGTTAAATAATGGAAGTTTTACTCTCTAGCACCAGACAGTACACATTGTGAATGGACCGAGCCGCTGTAGACCTCACGGCACCTGTCGCAGACTGCAGCCCACATAACACCAAGCTTAGTATCGTTGTGTTGGGCAGTTTCTTTCTCCGAAGTCCCCCCCTTTTTTTTGGGAGGGGAGGGTCTATAGTGTGTTCAGGGTCTCAATACTAGATTGGACTCACAGTGATTCACCTATTTACAGCCTCCCAAGAGCTGAGATTACCAGTGTATGCCACCACACCCAGTCTCAATTGTTGGCTCAGTGTGCCCTAGGGGTGAGGCCAGCACAGCAGGCCCCTGGGGATCAAACCTCCGGCCCCTGCACCTGCTTGCAAGTATTTGCAGGTGCTTTAATCTGCTGAGCTATATGGCTGGCCCTCCTGCTTTGAAGCATAGGCTTAGAATTTTTTTTTTTTTTGTCTTTTTGAGACAGGGTCTCGCTATGCAGTTGAGGCTGGCCTTGAGCTCACTTTGGTAGCCCAGGCTGGTCTCGAACTGGCACCAGTCCTCCTGCCTCAGCCTCCCAAGTGCTGGGATTACAGGCGTGAGCCACCATGCCCGGTAGCATAGGCTTAGAATTTGTCCTATTTAGCTCCACTCTTCATTTAGCGCAAAACCTGAAGAGGCTACCTGGGAAAGTATCCCCATTGTCCTCAGAGATTCTGGCTTTTGTAATTCCACCAAAATATAGTCACTTTTTTTTTTTTAAATGGCTGGTGTAGCTTGTAGTGCTGGGGACTGAACCATGCTCCCTGCAGTTGCCTAAGCTTGCCTAAGCAGGTGCTTTAGACTGCTGAGCCTTCTTGCCGGCCCTACAGTCACTTCCTAGATGCTAAGGTATATATGCTGTATGGACTTCACACAGATTCCTGTTTTAATTCTCATACCAGCTTTACCAAATAGTTGCTATTATAATTCCTGTTTTTGCAGATGAGAAAATAGGCAAATATGAAAAGATTTACCCTACATCACCCTACTTAGGAAGAAGTGGAGCTGCCTGACTCCAAAGCCCAGGCTCTTGCTACTGAAGTGCAGAAGGCAAGAGAAGCCTGCTATGTCTTGCGGCCCTCCGAGTGGCGTAGCATGTCTGCTGCTTCAGACTTTCTAAGTGAAACAATCTCAGGAACAGCTAATGTTTGCTGCGTGGTCGCTGAATACTTGATTGTTCTGCACATGCTTAGATACACAAAAGTGGGCCACAGTAGCTGAATGCTGCTGTGATGATACCAAAGCCTCAGCAGTATCTGTGAGCAGGTGTCTTGTCCCTTGCATTACGAGTGACAAGGATATCAGTTTTGGGCAAGTGCTCAAAATTTCAAACGTCCTTGCTGCCATGTCTTTGTGTGCATACACAGTTTAACATAGTTGTATTTTTACCATCCTAAGCATTTCATGTAAATCCTTAGACATATGTAAAGCATTAATTTGGATTTATTAGAATTCAGTAGCTAGGGGCTGGGGAGATAGCTCCAAGGCACAAGCGCCTGCTGGGCAAGTGCAAGGTTGTGAGTTTGAACCCCGGTCCTAACAAAAAAAAAAAAAAAAAAAAAAAAAGAATTCAGTAGCTATACAGTGGGTCGGGGACATAGTCAGCAGCATAGTGCCTTTCTGGCCAGGACAAGGTCCTGAGTTTGATTACTGGTATAAAAAAAAAAAAAAAAAAAAAAAAAGAATTCAAGAGCTATAGGTACCCAAGTGAAACTGAGAGTAAGATTTTTTTTTTTTAGATAAGTTCTGACTATGTAGTCCAGGCTGGCCTTGAACTCACTATGTGGCCTAGGCTGACCTTGAAATCACAGCAATCCTGCCTCAGCCTCCCAACTGCTGAGATTTAAAAATATTAAAATGCCAAAAGTTACTTTTTTTTTCTTTCTTAAGAACCCCCCCGGGGCTGGGGAGATAGCTCTGTGGCATAAGTGCCTGCCTGGCAAGTACAAAGTCATGAGTTTGAACCCCGATCCCGTGAGAAAAAAAAACAAAACAAAAACCTCCCAGCCTCCAAGAGATTTAATGCATTTAAGGCAAAGGTTTCCAAGAGATTTAATGCTTTGCTTTACATGAGGACAAATCTATGCTAGAGAAGTAGAATTTAGTAAAGAATACCAAGTTAATTATTGTGATGGGAGCCGGGCGTGGTGGCTCACGCCTGTAATCCCAGCACTCGGGAGGCTGAGGCAGGAGGATTGGTGCGAGTTTGAGACCAGCCTGGGCTACAAAAGTGAGCTCAAGACCAGCCTCAACTGCATAGCGAGACCCTGTCTCAAAAAGACAAAAAAAAAAAAAAAAAATTATTGTGATGGGAATTATAAATTAGGAAACAAATAACTATATATGTATTTCTCTCTCTAGCAGCCAGAATAAAGATTAATGAAGAATTCAAAAGTAATAAAAATGAGACTTCTCCTAAGAAAATAGAAGAGGTATGATAATTGATTTTTTTAGTTTCAGTAAAAGTGGTCAAATTAATGTTGGCAAAGAGGAAATGGCAAAAGTAGTGGGGATTGTAAGGCCAGAGGCGTTGCTTGGTACTAGGCCATCACAGTGTGGCCACCATCACTGGGCAGGTGTGGCCTGGCTCCTCAGACCCGTCTGTCCACAGCCAAACAACATGGAAGCACGTGGCATAGCCATGTTTGAAGCTGGACCCCCTGAACCACTGGCCACTTGCTCTAGGAGAAGTCACTCTCGTGGTACCACTCTGTGAGCTGCTCTTAATGCATGGTCATTGAAAGCCTCTGTAGTGGCTCCTTTTCTCTAGAATGTGTGTTCTAGCCTGTGCATCTTGTTTCTGTCCTGAGCTTCCTGTGTGAGCTGTGTAAAGGTAGGAAAAGGGACCGTAGGCAGAAAATGAAGAACAAAACTACAGGAGGGGTAGTTGTGATCCTGAAAATTGGTTTGGCACAAATTAGATGTCTTCCATGTTGAATAGAATTTCCATGAATTTAAAAATCTGGTAAAAGGGGGCCCAGCAGGATGGCTCAGTGGTCTAAAGCACCTGCTTAGGAAAGCTTAGACGGCTGCAGGGACCACGGTTCGATCCCTGGCACCACATGCTGCGCCAGCCGTGCTCTCAGGGCAGGCTGAGCCAGCCATAAAAATAAATAAATAAACAAACAAAAGTTCTGAAACAAGAAAAAAAAAAAAAAGAAATTCTTTAAAAAATTTCTGGTAAAAATGTATTTATATAAGAAGAAAAGAATGCTTTTGGAGGTCACTAAGCAGTGAACTCGGAACACTGAACCATGTCTCAGCCAACTCCCCCTTTTTTGGGGCATACCAGGGATCACACTCAGGACCCTGCACTTGCCAGGCAGGTGCTTATGCAGCTGAACTATCTCCCTGGCTCCCAGCCCATTTTTAATTTTATTTGTAACAGGATCTTGGTAAGTTGCTCAGCTTGGCCTTGGAATTTGTGATCCTCATGCCTTAGCCTCTCAAGTAGCTGGCATTAACAGTGTGCACCACCATGCCTGGCTAAAATCCTGTAATAATTGAGCTAATCAGATAAAGTGATAGTCACAGTTTGCAGTTTTGCAAGGGAACAGTACAATATAGGACATGTTTTATTTATTTATTTTTTGTTTTGCGGGACTGGGATTTAAACTCACAACCTTGCAGTTTCCAGGCAGGCACTTATGACACGGAGCTATCTCCCCAGCTCCTATTTTATAAGATCATTTTACAATGAACTGCCCAAAGAATCATATACAAAGAATGCAGGAAATCTTTCTACATACTAAAGATCAAAGAATTCAGCCCAGGACCAAAGGATCCACCAAGGTCAGTCAGTGGTGGAAGTCTGTGCCAGTGGGATGAAGGATCTGTGCCAGCCAGTTGAGGGGTCTGCACTGGAGCCAGGAAGGAATGCTCAAGATAAGAACCAGAGCTCCCCAGAGGGTACCACAGCCACCCTCAGCGGCAGTGAGGTCCCAAGCCCCTCCACTGATGAAGAAAGCTGAATTTGCATCAGGATAGCCAATGGGACAAGCTTCTCCAGAAGCCTGAGCACTGCACTGTCTCCCCCCAGGAGCAGGGAAGGGATGCTCAGGATGCGGAGCAGAGCTCCTCCAGAATGAACTGTATCTATAGTCAGTGACAGCGGAGGTCCCAAGGTGCACCTCCAACAAGAATAGCCAGGCTCATCAGGAAAGCCAGCTTGACAAGATCCTCCAGCAGAACAGCTCAAGAGAACCAGAAGCTTCCAAACTGCTTCCAAGCAGCTTCTCCAAACTGCTTTCCTCACAGCCTCCCATTGGCTTCTCTGGTTCTGCCTCCTGTGCTGTTGACAACAGTCCTAGGGTGGGCCCTCCACACCCAGGACCATGCTGGTCAGTCCAGCTGAGGGTAACAAGCTGACTACCACTTGGCAATCCACTGCAATGATACAATCTACTTCCACCTCTACAGTGTGGAAAAAGGAAAAGATTTTGCTTAAAATAGGATAGGACAAACAGTGTATATGTATTGATGACAGAAGTTAAAATGAATTATCAACTCAATGTGAAAAGTTAAAAGATATATCAGGAAGTTCATATGATTTGCTCTTCATTGCTTTTCGGTATGATTAATAACAGCTCTCTCTTTTTTTTTTTTTTGCAGGACCAGGGATTGAACTCAGACTCTTGCACTTGCCAGGCAAGTGCTTACTCTTCTGAGCTATTTCCCTGGCCCTTGATTAATAGCATCTTGATAATTATTATTAAATTTTGAAATTATGATGAAAGATTTTTTCAACTGAGACAGCCCAGTGGTATATGCTTGTAGACCTTGCTTCTTGGGAGGCTGAGGTAGGGTAATTGCTTGAACTCAAGAGTTGGAAATCAAGCGTGGCATGGTAGCATATATCTGTAATCCCAGCAGTTGGGAGGCCGAGGCAGGAGGACTGCTGTGAGCTTGAGACCAGCCTGAGATACATAGCAAGACTTTTACTCAAAACAACAAAAGAAGAAAAAGGTATAGTATCTAGTAGCCTTTTCAGATAATTATGAATATTCTTTGATAGCCTACTCTGACAAGTGATAATTTCTTGCCCAGCATGGTGGTGCATGCCTGTAATCCCAAAGGCAGGAGGATTGTTGCGAGTTAAAGACCCACCTGGGTCTGCATGGCAAGACCCTGTCTCAAAAAGATTGATTTTTATTCTTTTTTTATTTTTATTTTATTTATTTATTTATTTATTTATTTATTTATTTATTTATTGTGGGACCAGGGTTCGAACTCACGACCTTGCACTTGCCCAGCAGGCACTTGTGCCTCGGAGCTATCTCCCCAGCCCCCAATTATTTTTTTAAAGAATTCTTAAATTTCATTTTATTTTTTCCTTGTTTCAGAACTTTTGTTTGTTCATTTATTTATCTTTATGGCCAGCTCAGCCTGCCCTGAGGGCAGGGCTGGCGCAGCATGTGGTGCCGGGGATCGAACAGCAGTCCATGCAGCCGCCTAAGCTTTCCTAAGCAGGCACTTTAGACCACTGAGCCATCCTGCCGGGCCCGTCAAAAAGATTAAAAAAAAATAAAAAAGTGGTAATTTTTTCCATTAGTTGCTGTGGAACTCTGCAGATGTTAGGCCAGGGCATGGTGATGGTTTGATTCCAGGACTCACAGGCGTCTCCTGCTCAGCCCCTCTGATTCCCCCGACCCACTTCTCATCAGCCTCATTGTGGGCCTGACACCTGGGACCTGACGCAGCTCTGCGCCTGCACTTGGAGAGGCCCGCTTCTGCTGCTGCTGGTTGGCAGCTCCTCCCAGGAGTGGGAAGGGAGACCCCGCTGCCCACAGCTCCCCAGAAGCTCAGTCCAGACACTGGCACACACTTCCTTTACTGTTGTGTCCCACCTGCAACAACCCCTGCTGGCTCAAACTTCACAATATATCTCGAGGAGCTTCACCACTTCCTGTCCTCTCCCTGTCAATAGCGGCTGGTCGTTCCCTTAGAATGGAGTTTTACCTGTGCATGTCTGTGACATCATACCTTGGTGACTTGGAAAATACAGGCTCACCAAGGAACACTGGTCTTCCAAATGTTGACACAGTTCATTATGTGGTAGTGTATCTTGAAATTATACCTGCTAATTTAATATTCACTTCATCAGAAAAGCACTTGAGTATTTGGAAGTTGTTCAGCTCACTGTAGCCAACACCGTTCTCCAGAATCCCAGTCTTTGCTTGAAAGCTTGCATTTTATCCTTGTCAGTAGATGCTCTTGTTTTCCTTTGTTGACACATTTGTTTCCCTTCTGTTGAAGAAAATTCCAAATAGGAGTCTGAAAAATCACTTTGGTGGCCCTTTTAAGTAAAAAGTTGTTTTCGTAGAAGAAGCTCTACTTCTGCTTACCAAGCCAACTGCAGGAGGCTCCAGTGTTTTGAAGTAATTCTGAGTTCGAGGACCCCTGGAGGCATCTCAGAGCCCTCTGGATTCTTCAGCTTGGAAACCCCTGTTTGAGGCCGGCTCTTCATTTGGCATTTGCAGCTGCTGAACCTAGGGAGCAGGGGCTTAACTGAAGGCTGTACCCTACTGCCAGCCTGCATTGGCATCCAGATGCTCCGAGTCCTAAGCCATTGCTCACCACTGTCTAGAATATTGTCTTGCAAACTATAGGGCTGAGGGCATAGATGGAGCTTAGTAGTAGACCGCTTGCCACATCCGTGCAGGCTTGGTCTCCAGCCCTGAAACACTGCCCTCTGTAATATGCATTTAAATGTATTTAAAAATATACATTATAGCAAAATATTCTAAATCTGTTTTGGAACAAATATGAGATACACAAAAGTTAAGATTATACATGTAGGGGCTGGGAAAATAGCTTGGTAATATAAGTGCTTGCCTGGCAAGCACAAGGTCCTGAGTTCAATCCCTGGTACTGTAAAAAAAAAAAAAAAAAAGAAAAGATTATACATGTATATGCCTGGGCTTTCTATACTATTTGGGCAAGCTGTACAATGTTAAAAGCAGATTGATTGATTGATTGATTGATTGATGAGACAGCATCTTGCAGTTCAGGCTGGACCTGAGCTCCCTTCGTAGGCCAGGCTGGTCCCAAACTTGCAACGGTCCTCGTGCTTGCTTTTGCTTGCTAAGTGCTGGGATTCCAGGTGTGTGCCACCATGCCTGGCAAAAGCAGTATTATTTAATTGTGGAATCGTAAGCTACATGTGGTGGCTTGTGTTTGTAATCCCAACACTCAGGAGGCTGAGACAGAAGGTTGTCCCTAAGTTTGAGACCAGTCAGGGCTGCGTAGTGAATTCAAGGCCAGTCTTATTACATAATGAGATCCTGTTAAAAAAAAAGCAAAAAGTAAATAAATAAAATGAATAAAACTATAGTTTTTAAAAATAGTATATTCCTAAGAGATACTCAAAAGAATTATTCTGTTTGCCGGATTTCTTAACAGCTGATGAAAATAGGCTCCGATGTTGAACTGTTACTCAGAACATCTGTTGTACAGGGTATTCACACGGACCACAATACACTGAGTAAGTAAAATGAAAGAAAAGTGGATTCTTTGGGGAGTGGGCCTGGGAATATTGAAGATATTTAACACTTTTATTTATTTGTTTGTTTTTATTTTCAATAATGTTGCACTGTGCTGTCCTGCCTAGTCTCAAACTCCTGGGCTCAAGTGATCCTTTTGCCTTAGCCTCCTGAGCAGTGGTGACCACAGGCACAGCACCAGTTAAGTAGCTTTTAATTGTAGCTTGTGGGAGACTGAGGAAGGACGATTACAAGTTCAAGGTCATCCCAGGCTATTTATTTATTAATTATGTTTTTAGTTACAAGGTCTACAGGGTCCCACTACACAGATCAGACTCATAGTGATCCTTCCTGTTTTCAGCCTTCCAAGTGCTGGGATTACAGGTGTGCACCGCCATGCCCAATCTCAGTCACCCTCTCAGCGTGACCCGGAACTGGGGGTGGGGCCAGCACGGCACACCAAGGATTGAACCCAGGTCCCTACATCTGCCTAAGCAGGCACTTTAATCCACTGAGCTGTCTGGCTGGCCCTAATTCTAGGTAATTTACACTGTCTCAAAATAATTTTTTATTTTATTTTATTTATTTATTTATTTATTTATTTATTTATTTTTCTTGTTTCAGAACCTTTGTTTATTCACTCATTTTTATGGGATTGAACCGTGGTCCCTGAAGCTGCCCAAGCTTTCCAAAGTAGGCTCTTTAGACCACTGAGCCATCCCGCCGGGCCCAATTTTTTATTTTTTATTTTTTATTTTTTTATTTTTTTTTGTGGGGGTTTGAACTCACAACCTTGCACTTGCCAGGCAGGCACTTGTGCCATGGAGCTATCTCCCCAGCCCCTGGGCCCAATTTTTTAAATTAATATTAATGAGAAAGAAATAACAGTGAGAATTTCACAACAGGTTAGTAGGACAGATATAATAATTAATACATTGCATATTGTTGTCTTTGTAGTAGTTGTTCAGTCAAAATAAAAAAATTTTTTAAAGGTTAAGGATATAGATCAATAGAACAGCTCTTGCCTAGCATGTAGAAGATTGAATTTGTTCCCAGTACTCAAAAAACAAACAAACAAACAAACAAAAACCCAGAAAACCTTTTGTTGCGGGGGCATTGGGATCAAACTCAGGACCTCAGGTGCTTATGCCGCTGAGCTATCTCCCTGGCCCCAAAACCTAATTTTATAGCACATTGAGTGTCGTGAAACAGCTCGATTTTTCTTAGCCAATGTAGTATATGTTGTAGGACTGCCATCTCAGGCTGAATTAAGAAGTACTGTTATACAAGTCTTTTTCTTTTTAATTTTTTTTTTTTTTTTTGTCTTTTTGAGACAGGGTCTCACTATGCAGTTCAGACTGGCCTTGTGCTCACTTTTGTAGCCCAGGCTGGTCTCGAACTCATATCGATCCTCCTGCCTCAGCCTCCCAAGTGCTGGGATTACAGTCGTGCGCCACCACGCCCGGCTTCTTTCTTTTTAATTTTTAAAATTTTAACTCCCATTGGGGCCCAGTGGGATGGCTCAGTGGTCTAAAGCCCCTGCTTGGGGAAGCTTGGGCGGTTTCAGGGACTGCGGTTCGATCCCCGGCCCCACATGCTGCGCCAGCCCTGACCTTGGGGTGGGCTGAGACAGCCATAAAAATGAGTGAATAAACAAAGGTTCTGAAACAAGAATAAAAATAATAAATAAAAAACATTAAAAAAAAATTTTAACTCCCATTTCTACTGCGCAGCTTTAGTCACAAAGATACACAACTATTTCTGTCATCCATTTGAGGTTCTTAATCTTTCTGGCATTATTTAGCACTTACCTGGACTAAATCTGTTTCTTTTCTTTTTGTTCTACCATCTGCTATTTTTGTTGTTGTGTTTTAAATTAATTAATTATTTACATTTCCAGGGATTGAACTCAGGACCTTGCACATGTCAGGCAGGTGCTTATGCCACTGAGTTATATCCCTGGCGAAAATTATTTTTTGGCATGTGACTGTGCAGTGATACAGAATCATTTACTAAAAGACCCTGTCTCAAAAAGATTAAAAAAAAATGTAGTAATTTTCCAAGTTAGTTGCTGTGGAACTCTGCTATGCTAGACCAGGGCATGGTGATGGTTTGACTCCAGGGCTCCCACAGGCGTCTCCTGCTCAGCCCCTCTGATTCCCCTGACCCACTTCTCATCAGCCTCATCATGAGCCCCAGCTGAAACCCCTTCCCCTAAGCTCTGCCTATGCAGGTGCTTTAGTCTGCTGAGCTACCTGGCCAGCCGACATTTGTTGATTATTGTAATAATTTTTTTAAAATTGGTATGTATAGTTCTTAATTAATATTTATATCTCAGCAGCATTGATTTTAGATTCAAGCAGCTAGATTTGGCCCATTTACAGACTTTTTACTAATTTTACTAGTAAAAAGACAGATGAAAGTGATTAGATCCCTTGTAACGCGTGATACAAAGCCTGTGACAGGGCAGTCATGAACATAGCCCCAGTGATTCAAACTGGCAGCAGCATATTAATGAGGGCTTATCAGAAGCCATTAGATCTTCACTTATAAGGACAGCAAAAATGGTTAATCTTACATTTAAAATTTGTAGTCAGCAGTTTTAATTTTTAATCTCTAGAGTTCTATGTAATCCAATCAAGATGTTATACATCTAAAGATTATTTTTATTATGTGAATAAAATTAAAATTATTGTAAATAACTAAACTTGGTGTCTACATTTTGAATGCCTAGTTTTTTTTTAGATATGACAGTAATTGGTTTAGATTTTTTTTTTTCAGTACCAGGGATCGAACTCAGGACCTTGTACTTGCCAGGAAGGCACTTGTGCCACTGAACTTTCTCCCTGGCCTAGTTTAGATTTTTTGATCTTTTGGTTTTTCTGTATAATTTTCCTGTGGGATTGAAAACTTTGACTCTTTTATGATTATGAATATGTATTACTATCCTGTCTGGGTAATGGCTTCATTCTTTCTGATATTTCTGGGTCTTTTTCCTCTTATTTTACTGCCATAGGTCTAGGATACAACAAATTTGTTTCCTTAATTTCTTTTTTCTTTTTTTTTGTATTATGGCAAGCTCAGCCTGCCCTGAAGGTGGGGCTGGTGCAGCATGTAGTGCTGGGGATTGAACCGCGGTCTCTGTGGTTGCCTAAGCTTTCCTAAGCAGGCACTTTAGACTGCTGAGCCATCCCACTGGCTCCACCCTTAATTTCTTTTTTATTTTATTTTATTTTTTTTAATTTATTTTTCTTGTTTCAGAACTTTTGTTTGTTTGTTTATTTATTTATTTTTATGGCTGGCTCAGCCTGCCCTGAGGGCAGGGCTGGCGCAGCATGTGGTGCTGGGGATTGAACCGCGGTCCTTGCAGCCGCCTAAGCTTTCCTAAGCAGGCGCTTTAGACCACTGAACCATCCTGCCGGCCCCCTTAATTTCTTTTTTAAAAACTAAGCAAGGGGCTGGGGAGATAGCTCTGAGGCGTAAGTGCCTGCCTGGCAAGTGCATGGTACTGAGTTTGAACACCAGTCCTGCAAAAAAAAACCAACCAACCAACCAAACAAACAAAAAATAAACTAAGCAGAATTTCTCCACATAGTTTATCAGAGTCTATACCAGCACATAGAATTTAAAAATTTAAATTCTGCTTCCACTTTAGATATGGAGAGATACAGTTATGTTTATCTAAAGGACACAGTATTTTAACGTGAAAAATAATAGAAAGTGAGAGTAATAAAATTTCATCCCCATGAATGATCCCTCATGTCCATGAATTATAAATTGATTGCACTCTCTTCTGTTCCAAGTAACATCTACTGAAAATTGAATTTTTTTTTTTTTATTTTAAGGAGGGGTCTGCAGGGTGTTTAGGGTCTCACTACTAGATTGGACTTGTAGTGATCCACCTGCTTACAGCCTCAGAAGAGCAGGGATTACAGGCGCGAACCACACCCAGTCTCAACTGCTGTTTTAGGTCCCCTGGGGTTGGAGCTGGCACAACAGTAAAAATTGAATATTGAATCCTAGCAAGAACTCATTGTGCTAAATAACTTTTCATTAAAAAAGTTATTTATTCTATACTTCCAGGTGATCTTAAGTGATCTAATTATAAACATAATCATTTGGAGAAAAAAGTTTATTTATTTATTTTTGTTTTCTGTGCCAAGGACCAAACCCAGGGCTTCAGGCTGGGGAGATAGCTCTGAGGCACAAGTGCCTGCTGGGCAAGTGCAAGGTCATGAGTTCGAACCCTGGTCCCACAAAAAAAAACCAAAAAAACCCCCCAGGGCTTCTAGCTTGCTAGGCAAGCATTCTACCTCTGAGCCAAGTCCCTAACCCTGAAAAAGTT
>PVJA010003382.1:43296-95835 GCA_004027025.1 Myocastor coypus
AAAAAAAAAAAAAAAAAAAAAAAAAAAAGAAAAATAATTTTGTGGGACCTCAGACATGAATTTGCATAGCTGTAATTTCTGATTCCTATGGTTTTTTTTTCTATTTTTTTCTTTTTCCTTGTGTGTGTGTGTGTGTGTGTGTGTGTGTGTGTGTGTGTGTGTGTGTCTTTTTGAGACAGGGTCTTGCTGTGCAGTTCAGGCTGGCCTTGAGCTCACTTTTGTAGCCCAGGCTGGTCTCGGCCTTGCACTGATCCTCCTGCCTCAGCCTCCTGAGTGCTGGGATTGCAGGAGCGCACCACCACGCCTGGCTTCTTTTCTGTTTCTGATTTATATTTTTGTCATTGGTGTAGCATGGCCTTTAACTGTAACCTACATTTTTAAAAATTCACTCCACCTTCTATACTTGCTTCCTCTGGGCCACTGGCCTCGTCTCTGCTGCCCTCATTTTGACGTGGACCTTAGGTAGGTGGCATCAGTACTGGCCTCCTACCATATACGTTCTGCAGATGTTACCACATTGACACATAAAGATAGCTCAAATAGAACACAGCACTCCAGGTGACTAAATATGGCCCAGCTCAATGTTTTAATTTCCTGTCTTTCATAAGATAAAACAAAAGCAGCGAGCTTCTAAATGTTCATGATACGCTATGAATGATGAGCTACAGGTGTGGTGACGTACAGCTGTACTCCTCTACTGGGAAAACTCAGGCAGGAGGATCGCAGTGCCAGGCCAGCTGGGGCAACTTAGCAAGACAGACTTAATTAAAAGAAGGGTGTAGCTCAGTGTTCCCTCGGTTTAGTCCGACAGGGAGGGAGAGGGGGAGAGGGAGAGGGAGGGAGAGAGAGAGAGAGAGAGAGAGAGCTCGAGCGTGTGTGAGCAGGGAAGCTCTTCTCCAGATGGTGTTTTGAAACTCCCGCTGTTTGTGGTTCTACATTTGGCATCACCAAACACCTTCCTGAGTGTTCCAAGGTTAGTGCGACTCCTCAGCATTTGATGACTCCTCCTTGTCAGACACTAGGACTTAGGAGAATGGCCCACAAATCATATAAAGGCTAAGTAAGTACTCCCTCTTGGGCAGGCCCAGGGCAGAGCTCCAGATGGAGTCAGTGAGGGGGTCTGGGGACGGTTATTATTGTAGATCTGGTGCGGTGGTATGCACCTGTAATTCTAGCTCTTGGGAGGCTGTAAACCAGTGGATCACTATGAATCTGATCTAGTAGTGAGACCTTGAACACCCTGTAGACCCTTCCCTAAAAAAAAAATATATTAATGTCTTTGTACCTCATACATTTAGCAACATTTCTATATCTTCAGGGTTAAATATTTTGATTCCCTATAAGTTATTTCTGTCAAAAATATCTCCATGATTATCACACCATTATAGATTGTGCTGTGTTTTTTTTGTAGGTTTTTTTTGGCCTAGTACTCGTATGGTGGTACTGGGGGTTGAAGCTAAGGCCCCCACTCGTTTTTATTTTCTACTTTGTGGCGGAGTCTTGCTAAGTTGCCCACGCTTGCTTCAAACTTGTGATCCTTCTGCCTTAACCTTGAAGAGCTAAAATTCAGGCCTGTGCTGCTATACCTGGCTAAAAGTTATTTTACAAACATTTAATGCGACTGAAGTAGAGAAGGCTTTTTAGGGGCTTAACGTACTCACTGCCGGTCCTTAGCAGAGACTCGGCGGGGTGAGCACGCTGGTGGTCCAGTACTGGATGCCTAATGTAGAGGGTGAAGTCAGGGATTTTATAATCAATAAAATGAAATTGCAGTGGAAAAAGCGTATGGTAGGTAAATACACCTGTGCTACTTTGGCCTAATGAAAGTGTTAGCTGTTAACACTGACACATTAAATGGTGGGGTGTACTTTGGTTCCGATCAAGTCAGTTCGTTGAAAGATAGGGTCGTGGGCATTTGATAGGCTTTCTGGTGATTAATCAACTTTCAAAGTCTGCTTTGCTCTGGGGGTTTTCACTTGGGTGACTTTTAAACCCCTGACATAGAATAATCTTTGGTTTCCTTCTCAGCTCGGTAGGTGCACTTGGGGCAGGGCAGCTCCCACTCTGCTCAGAAATGAGGCTTGCATGGGGCCAGCTGTGCTGCAGGAGGGGCCTCAGCAGGGCCAGGATCCTCTCAGAGCAGTGGCACTGGTGTGCTGGCTGGGGAGATGGAGCTGGGTGGCCAGCAGCATCTGAAGGCAGCATGGGAAGGGTAGGAAGGGTGGCAGGTTCTTCCCTGCCTGGAAGCATTTTGATGGTTGGGCAGGTAGCCGTGGGTGTGGCTTTGGTCACATTGTTCCTGAGCCTTGTCTCCAGCCTGCCGGTTCTTGAGCCTTCACAGTAGTTCCACCAAGTCAGAAGTAAGCTGTTAGTAGAGGCCTTTTCTGTGTAACCAACCAGTCGTTTCTGTTACTCTGGCTAATCTACCAGCAGTTGTTCAGTAAGGCACAAAAGGTTCAGCAATCTAAAATGCACAGGTAGCTGAGGGGAAGGAGTGTGATTATCAGGCCTCTGAATGCCACAGGCTTCAAGCTGGTGGCAGAACATAAGGCCAGGGCCTCTTACCTGGGGCTCCAGAGTAAGAGAAAGAGCCAGAGTTCCAGGGTATGCTGGCTGGCTTCCTGGTTTAACAGGGTACTGAAAAAGTACAGACTAAGCAGATCACCCGCAAAGCAGAGATGGAGTAAACTATTCACTTTTTTATGACATTGTTCTGTCTTCAGCCTGAAGCTGAGTGGATTGAGAGCCCCATAACTTAGAGTCTTGCAGATACGAAAATGCCAACTGCTGCTGTTGGCTAAAACTCAAGTGCGTGCTATAGGTGTGAGAGCTCCAAGCTCCATGTGCCAGATGCAGTAGGTCAGGCGCCTCCCCCAGGGCACTTACCACTCCTCACTGCTCTAAGCAGTGACATAACTAAGGCCAGGCCTGAGGATTGGGCAGAACCCCCAGCAGCACAGGCTGTTACTGAAGATCTTCCTCCTTAAAAATTGTGTCAGCCTAAAACACTGTCAAGCTGGCCAGGCGTGTCCTGGCTGGCAGTGCATTCCTTTGCTGGAGCAAGGAATTCTTGCTCTTCCTATCTAGTGCAATTTAGGATTTTCTGTGGATCAGTGATGGCACATAGGTCTCATTTGTTATTTTAAGTTTTTTTTTTTTTAAATTTATTTTATTTTATTTATTTTCTTGTTTCAGAACCTTTGTTTGTTTATTCACGCATTTTTATGACCGGCTCAGCCTGCCCCGATGGTGGGGCTGGTGCAGCATGTGGTGCCGGGGATCGAACCACGGTCCCTGTAGCTGCCCAAGCTTTCCTAAGCAGGTGCTTTAGACCACTGAGCCATCCTGCCGGGCCCCATCTTTTTATTTATTTATTTATTTATTTATTTTCCCCCATCTTTCTTCTTCTTTTTTTTTTTTTTTCCAGTACCAGGGATTGAACTCAGGACCCTAAGCTTGCCAATCAGGCACTTATTCCACTGAGCTATCTCTCATCTATTGTTTCTTTCACATTTGATTGTAAACTGCTTGAAGCTAAAGTGACTGATGGCATCCGTTATAGTATCTTCATTTGTTGGTATAATTTCTAACGTAAAATGAGACACACATGGTTTGACAAGTGAAACGTTAATCCTTTTTTGTTTTTTCTTTTTGAGACAGGGTCTTGCTATGCAGTTCAGGCTGGCCTTGAGCTCACTTTTATAGCCCAGGCTGGTCTCTAACTTGGCACCAATCCTCCTGCCTCAGTCTCCCAGGTGCTGGGATTACAGGTGTGCACCACCACACCTGGCCTAATAATCCATTATTGATACATCGAAATCTATACTATAATTTACTCTCTTTTGAATCCTCCAAAAAGCTGGTAAACATAAGCAAGACATAAGCTATGACCAAGTAACATATATTTAACTGGTTTTCATTTCTGTAAGCCAAGTTTATCGCCTATCTAATAAGAGTATTATTTTAGCCAAAACAATCCTTTGTGAGTTTTTTGTCTTTTCTGCAGTAGGGTCTCCTATGCAGTTCTTGAGCTCATTATGTAGCCCACGCTGGTCTTGAACTCATGGTGAGGTGACCTTCCTGCCTTGGCCTTTGAAGTGCTGGAATTACAGCCGTGCATGCCATGGTATCTGGCAAGTCTTTTTTTTAAGTAAAAATCTCAGTTTTTCTTCAGATTCAATTTTAGTGATTTACAATAAAAAGTTTTATTTTGAAATAGTTCAGATTTATAGAAATGTGCAAGCAATGTGGGGGGATTTGAGAATTCCTTTATCTAAATTTTATAAATGCTCACCGTCTGCCACATATATTTTCTTGCTCTTGGGCTGGTGATACAGCTCAGTGGCATAAGCACCTACCTGGCAGTTGCAAGGTCCTGTGTTCAGTTCCTGGTACAAAGAAACCCACGCTTTCCTTTTTGCTTTCTCACTCCTCCCTCCTTGCTTTGAGCTTTCTGACAGCGTGGTGCCCAGAGTCTCTCCACCTCCAAATGTCCATTTGTAAATTGTGCTGGTCCACCTGTGTTTAGGCCCCTGGCGAGCAATGAGGGTCTGTTTCCTTGAGCATGTCAGTGTGTAATCCTACATACACAGGAATGCTTTCTAATGTAACTACAGTATAAGTACCAAAACAAAGACACTGACTTTGGGGCCAGGGAGATAGCTCAGGGGCATAAGTGCCTGCCTGGCAAGTGCAAGGTCCTGAGTTCAATCCCGGGTTCCACCAAAAAAAAAAAAAAAAAAAAAAAAGAAAAAGACAAAGATACTAACTTTAAGGCAATATTACTGTTGTTGTTTTTTATGGCCAGCTCATCCTGCCCTGAGGGATGGGGCTGGCGCAGCATGTAGTGCCAGGGATTGAGCCATGATCCCTGCATTTGCTTAAGCTTGCCTGAGCAGGCACTTCAGACCACTGAACCATCTCACGAGCTATTACTGTTTTTTTTGTTTATCCTGACAGTACCATCTTCCCCTGCATAGTAGCAGGAACTGAACCTAGGGTCTTCATGCTGAACTATATTCTCAGTTGATTGTACTTTTAGACAAAGGCTGGCCAAGTTGCCTAGGCTGAGCTTAAAGTCCCCCTGCCTCAGCCTTCCTGAGTTTTGGGATTACAGGCCTAAGCTGCCAGAGCTGGCAAGAACAACCCGATGTTTACCAGAAAAGAAGCAGTGTGCCCTGGGGTCAGAATCACAGTGAGGACCACACGCTGCATTTAGTTAGCAGGTTTCTTGAGTCTCCTTTATCAGAACAGTTCCTTGATTTTTCTTTGTTGTTTATGAGCATGATGTTTGAAGTATGTAGGCACGTTATTTCTTTGTTATTGTGGTGTGGCTTCGGCCTTTGTAAGCAACTATCTCCTGTGTGTCAGTTCTGTGACCCTGTGTGCCACTTCCATGTTGTTTTGGAGACAGGATCTCCTTGTAGTTGAGGCTGACCTCAATTGCACAGCGATCCTCCTGCCTCAGCCTTCTGAATGCTGGGATCACAGGCATGCATGACCACACCTGGCTAATACGGCATTTTAGCTGAATTTTGATCAGTGGTTGAATTAGGTAAATTTAATAAATCAAAAGGAATAAATTGGTCCAATGTGTTTCTATATAATCTGAAATATGAATACTATTAAATGTCTCTGTCTAGAATAATTCACCTTAGATGTCAACTGAAATAAAATGTCACTGGAGTGTTTGCCTTAAAACAAGAAGTTTTACTGTTAAAATTTTAGGGGGAAGCTGGGCATGGTGGCATGTGCCTGTAATCCCAGCACTTGGGAGGCTGAGGCAGGAGGATTGGTGCCAAGTTTGAGGCCAGCCTCGGCTACAAAGTGAGCTGAAGGCCAGCTTGAACTGCACAGCAAGACCCTGTCTCAAAAAGACAAAAGAAAGGTGGGGGGGGGACACATTTGCATTTAATTCTCATTCAGTGTTTATGTAACCTTAATTCTAACTTTAATAATTTTATTCTCTTTTTTTTTAGAATTGGTCCCTAGGAAAGATCTTCTTATAGAAAATGTGCCATA
The DNA here is from genome assembly GCA_004027025.1 of Myocastor coypus. Taxonomy (NCBI): domain Eukaryota; kingdom Metazoa; phylum Chordata; class Mammalia; order Rodentia; family Myocastoridae; genus Myocastor; species Myocastor coypus. The sequence continues at coordinate 49,318 of PVJA010003382.1, forward strand.
TTGTGATGTACCAACTCAGAAGCAATGAATTTTTTAGGCTAAAAGAAGTCTTTGCACTATTTAATTTTAGAAATGTGACTCTTGCAAAAGTACTAAAAATGCAAATGTGCTTCTCTGAACTGTATTCTGGGAATGAATGACTTAAATAATAGCTTCATAATTAAGTTTTATGTTAAAAGAACATTGTCACAAACTGCAGAACTTAGTTAAGCATTTTCAACATTGAGTAAAAATTCATTTTCATTGAAAAATCTGGCTTTATGAGGTGAATAAGTGCTTAGCGAGGGATAGCATGTTCCTTTCTCTGAGACCTTGATCAGTATTTTGTCCTTTTGTAGCTATGTGGGCATGTGATATTTGACACTTCAGCTTTTTTCCCATGGGAAATGCAATTGTTAAATTAAACTGGTATTTCCTCCCCAAAATATTGGGTTGGTTAGAAAATGAAATGTATGCCAGCTTGCCACAGAACATCTGCTGTTTCCTAAAAGAGAAATTATTTCTGTAGCTAGTGAATAATTACACAGTTTCTTTTTAGAAATAAAGTGTTTCTCTCTGTTCCTATAAGATATTTTAATCAGTCATCTGAAGACAGATCAATAAAATATGAAAACCACCTAGGTTCACTATGGAATAAAGAAATCCTGACTATTTTAGGCAAGAGTGATCAAATTACAATGGGCTTAGTGGAATTAGCGATGTTTAGCAGCTGTATGGTGAAAAGGTGTGGGAGGCTTTATTCTCCTCTGTCAGTGAAACTGCAGTGGCTCCTGCGTGTCTTCCCTGGTGAGCTCGGCAGGGCGTGGCCCTCCACCCTCAGCTGCTGCTGGCAGATGCAGTTCTCCTTGAGATTCTTTCTGTGTTAGCGGCGCACCTGCCCCACTGATTGCTTAGTGAATAGGGTGCTCTAAGCCACTTGCCTAGGAATTCTCTCTCTGATGATGCTGGTACAGGGCTTGTAGCTTTTGCAAGATTCTCAACAGTAGCTTTGTGAGTTGGTTGGTAAAGCACCAGGATGTGGCCACGCCGGATATAAAATGTTATATCTGAAAGTAGTTTCATTTTATTTTTTTATTTTTTTTTTTAAAGTATTTTTTTTTTTTTAATTTTTTTTTTTCTTGTTTCAGAACCTTTGTTTATTCACTCATTTTTATGGCTGGCTCAGCCCACCCCGAGGACAGGGCTGGCACAGCATGTGGTGCCGGGGATCGAACCGTGGTCCCTGCAGCCGCCTAAGCTTTCCCAAGCAGGGGCTTTAGACCACTGAGCCATCCTGCTGGGCCCGAAAGTAGTTTCATTTTAGAAGGTCCAAATATGATCAAAATAATTTAGTCCTTGTACATTTATTCTGTGAAATGGATTATGTATGTCCAAAGACTCACTACATACACTTTCTTACTGTGTATATGGAAATGATACCCAGAGAAAAATGAAAGTTGTCCCAAATTTGGAATTTGTGCTTATGAGAATGCTAAGACATTGCAGCATAATCAAAGCATATATATAAATGTGCTAGGGTTTGTTTGTGAGCTTGTGACAAGGTCTCGCTATGCAGTTCAGGCTGGTAGCCCAGGCTGGTCTCAGACTTGCAGTGATCCTCCTGCCTCAGCCTCCCAAGCGCTGGGATTACTGGTGTGCACCAGCATACCTGGCTATTTTTTGTTTTTTGTTTTTTGTTTTTTGCAATACAGCGTCTTGCTATGCACTTCAGGCTGGTGGCCTGGACTAGACTCATTGTGTAGCTCAGGCCCTAGGCTAGCCTTGAACTCAAGATGATTCTCCTGCCTCAGCATGTGCCACCATACTCAGCTGTATTGACTTAATATTTCAGTCAATGTCTATGAAAAAAGCTACCTGACAAAATTTTTTTTTTAACATTTTTGTGTTTTGAGACAGGTTCTCACTAGGCAAGTCAGACTTTAAAGTGTTTCTCATTTCACCCACAGTTGAATTTCTCAATATCAGTATAGTTTGTAGGACTGGGTAGAATTTTTAAAAAATTACTTTTAATAATAATGTGACAGTTCAAAGACTGGGTAGAATTTTTATATTCACTGACAAGACAAATGATTTTATTTTTATGACTGATAATTTAAATTTTTTTTATTATTATTTTTATTCCTGTTTCAGAACCTTTGTTTTGTTTATTCACTCATTTCCATGGCTGGCTCAGCCTGCCCCGAGGGCAGGGCTGGCGTAGCATGTGGTGCCCGGGATCGAACCGCGGTCCCTGAAGCCACCCAAGCTTCCCCAAGCAGGCGCTTTAGACCACTGAGCCATCCCGCCGGGCCCCTATGACTGATAATTTAATAATAACATAATGCTACAGGCCAGAGCTGGCCCAATAGCTCAATGGACTATAAAGCACCTACTTAGGCAGAGCACAGCGCAGGGGTTCAATCCCCAATGTGCCATGCCAGCCCCACCCCCAGGGCACACTGAGATGGCGATTGAGACTGCGCATGGTGGTACACACCTGTAATCCCAGCACTTGGGAGGCTGAAAACAGGAGAATCACTGTGAGTCCAATCTATGGACTGTAGACTGTAGACCCTCATCATAAGTGCTTAGCAAGCCCTCCTTTTCTCCCTTGTAGGGTTAATCACTGTTATATAATTTGTGCATTTCATTCACATACTTGTCTTTTATCAGATGTTAATGGATTTTTTTTTCTTTTTTTTTTTTTGCTTTTTGAGACAGGGTCTCACTGTGCAGTTGAGGCTGGCTTTGAGCTCACTTTTGTAGCCCAGGCTGGTCTCGAACTCACAACGATCCTCCTGCCTCAGCCTCCCAAGTGCTGGGATTACAGGCGTGAGCCACCACGCCCGGCTCAGATGTTAATGTTTTTAAAATCTGTGGTATTTTGGGGCTGGGGAGATAGCTCCGAGGCACAAGTGCCTGCTGGGCAAGTGCAAGGTCGTGAGTTTGAACCCTGGTCCCACAAAAAAAAAAAAAAAAACCAAAAAAAACAAAACAAAACAAAAAAAAATCTGTGGTATTTTGTGCTTTTAAAATATAATTGAATAGCTGGGCATGCTGGCACACACCTCTAATCCCAGCACCTGAAAGGCTGAGGTAGGTGAATTTCAGTGCAGCTACCAGGTGTTACAAGCTAATCCTCCACACAGTGAGATCCTATCCAGACGACGTGGGGATATAGCTCCACGGTAAGGCCTTGAGTTCAGTCCCCAGTACTGCAACACAACAAAACCAAACAGAACCTGGTCTGAGGCTTCTTCCACTAGAGCTATACATGTATCTGGGCGTGTATCAAAAAGCAGAACTGTTGGGTCACAGGATGTGTGTGTGTACTCTTTAACTTACCCTGGGGATGCAGCTTAGTAGTAGAGCCCTTGCCTAGCATATACCAGGCCCTGGGTTCAGTTCCAAGAATAAAAATAAATACCCTGGTGTATGCTCTAATCAGCAGTGTGAGAGAATATGCCTATTTATATACTCACTAATAACGTCTATAATCTTACTTGATTTTGTCAAGCCAACGGCTGGGGAAGTGTTGGTTGTTTTACGTTGCATTGTTGGACAGCTCATGAGGGGATCACCTCACCATGCTTTGACCATATGGCTTTGTGTTACAAATGTACATTCATGTCCTTTGCCTACTTTTCTTTATTGGTTAGCTTTTTTCTGACCAATCCTTTATATATTTTAGATACTAATTTTGTGTTGCCTGTGATGCTGCTTTCTTCTGATATTTGGTTTGACTTGTTGACTTTATGATAAACTTCAGTGGGCTAAGGGGTGCCCAGTAGCTGGTAGTGTGCTGTTTCAGGGGTGTATTTTTGAGAGCACGTCTTGCTTTTTGTTTTTTTGTTTGTTTTGCAGAACCAGGGATTGAACTCAGGGCCTTGTGCTTGCTAGGCAAGCACCTAATCTACTGAGCCATCTCCCCAGCTCCTTAAGAGCATTTCTGGAAGGGATGAGCCTCTCAGCTGGTCTACAGAGTAGAGCATCACCCTCACCAGGGTGTGTGTGGGGGGTTGTCCCACCTACTGATTGCAGACTGGAACAGGAAGAACAGAGGGAAACTCACCCTCTGCTGGAGCAAAGCCCTCCGTGTCCCCATGCTGCTGCTTGTGGCCCTCAGGTTGTCAGCCTGGAGAGGGACCTCAGCCTTGCTCTCAGGGCTTTGGACCTAGACTGAGTCACACGTCCAGCTCTCTGGATTGTCCAGCTGGCAGGGACAGCTCATGGGACTTCAAGCCCTCTGCAACTGCATGAGCAGGTCCTCCTTGGGGGCTGGAGGGTGGGCATGTCCTTCAAGCTGTCAGGCGCGCCTTGCCAGGCACAGTCAGTGTACACATGCACACACACGCACACGCACAGTCAAGTCAAAGGGACTCCTGATTAAGCCTGGGACAACTGCATCAGGATTAGTAGTGACCACAGTAGAATAACAGAGTAGTGATTCTATAAAAATAAAATAACTCATGTTTATAAAGACAAAGTGGGAAAAAGATAGAGGGGAGGGAGACTGTGCTCAACACCACTTCTTGGCGCTCAGCTTCCCTCTAGTGCTAAAATTTCTCAAAATAAAATGCTGGAGGGAATGGAAATTGAATTTCTTCTAGCGTTTATTGTGAGATGCATTCTATATTAACTTAGTCACATGTTGCTGGACTCAAGAGTTCCAGAAACCAATTTACTTTAGAAGAAAACATATTTGCTAACTGTTTTTCTGGCACTCCATCATTAGTACCTCTAGCCGTCTAAGGGCAGAAGGTTGTGCCTGTGAAGTCCAATTCCGGTCTTCAGGTCAGCTTTCTCCTTGCTGAAGTCTGTCTCCTGGCTTCAGCTGAAGGCAGTCTGTGCATCTGGCCACCACGGAGTGCAAGAGTCCTTGGCTGAGGTAGGCATACAGCTTGGCGGGCGAGCAAAGCCTGGTGGGAGGACAGACGGGGAGGTGGGCAGCTGGAGCAGCACCAGTGCTAACTAGATTAAGCAGTGCTTTCAAGCTATAAAGCCCATTTGTGAGAGCATGGTATGTAATGATGAATATGAAGTCTGATGTATTTTTAAGAAAAGAAACTGGGACTGGGATGTACTGGAGTGGAGTAGGCGAGCACTTGTGGGTGGGCCTGTGTTCCTGGAGTCAGTCCCCTGTGTCACCAGAAGAGGAGAAAAAAGGACAAGGAAGGGGAAGAAAAGAGAAGGAAGGCGTAAAACAACACATGGCTGACGCCATTTTTAAAAATATAAAGTGGAAGCTCAGGATGGTGCACACCTATAAACCCAGCCCTCATGTGGCTGAGGCAGAAGGATCAAGATGAGTTCTAGCAAGACCACGTGGGCTACACAGTGAGATCTTAACCTCAAAAAACAAAACTCTAGCTTATATATGTATCATCTATGTCTGTCTGTCTGTCCACTCATCCGTCTGTCCGTCCATCCATCCATCCATCCATCCATCCATCCATCCATCCACCTACTCACCTAAGTTGGAGTGAGAAAAACGCCTTTGCTGGTGAGGGGATGCTTCAGAATGCCTCACGCTCCGCCATGAGCAGCGGCATTCCATGCCTTTCATCTCCTCTCTTGTCCTTTACTCCAGCAGCAGCGCAGAGTGCAGAGGCTGCTGTTTTGCTTGGCATTCTCAGCTGTAGGCCCTGTGGTAGAGAATTGCCTGGAGGGTCTGCGTCCAGACTGCTCTTGGACGTGAGGGAAGCGCGACGGGCAGAAGGAGGAGCTGCCCAGCAGCAGATCTGGTCTGAGGCGGCTGCTAGCTGGAGCCAGGGTGTGAGCCTCCAGCAGCTGTGCTCCCAGGGCCCAGATGCAGATGCCTCCTGGAGGTGCCACGTGGGTCCTCTATGGAGTCCGCTACACTGGGCAGGCCTTTTTCACCATTACTCACTTTCTTTGGGCGAGAGATGCAGAACGTAAGAGCTGGGTGCTTGTCTTCTGGGCAGCTTGTTACCTGTTCAACCCAAAGGAGGAGGGGAAGCCTACTAGAAAACCCTAACTTATGGTAAGCTGAGATTCAAAATGAGTTAATGCCTGAATGGGCTTATTCATTTCATTCATTCCTTCCTCCTTCCCTTCCCTTGTTCCCTTGAAGTGGAGATCGAATCTGTGACCATGTACTTGCTAGGCAAGTGCAGCTTTTTAAAATTTCACTGTAGGACAGGACCTTGCCAAGCCACCCAGGCTGGCGTTGAGTGTGCTCTTGTCTGCTTGCCTCAACCTCCTGAATGGCTGGAATTACAAGTGCGCTACTGCACCTGATGCAGTTAGTTATCTTCACCTAGTGTTGGCGGAGGGAAGCGCACCTGAGAGAGAACGTGGGCTGGACCCTCCTCACAGCCGCCGGAAGTGGGACTTTGAACAAAGCATTAATCACCTCTGGGTTCTATTCCTGTTCAGTGGTGTATCTGGACTAGGTGATGCACAGTTAGGAGTCATTTTAATTCTGAGTAATAGAAACCCACTTTGGTTATCTCCGTGAAGAAAGAAGAGAGGAGGAGAGGAAAACGAAGGACAAGGGGTATTGCTTTAAAGGACAGATGCATGCCTTGAAAACTCAGCGCTGGAGCTGGGCTTCTGGGGCAGCCCGGGTGCCACGGTGGCACAGCGGTGTCCTCCACCACTGCCTCTGGCCGCGGCACCCTTCTCCACTGCCGCAGCCCGGCTCACGCCGCCTTTTGGTGCTTAGGGACCTGTGTGCCAGCAGCAGCCCCCGGACGTGCAGCTCCTCTGCTCCAGGGAGCGGCCCCTTGCAGGCTAACACCCGTGGTCTCACTACTGACAGCATGGTTCTAGACGTCACTCGGGTCCACGGAACGGCCTGTGGTGGACCCCTCTGTGTCTAAGTGAGAGCCTTGTGCCAGAGAAGTTTCTGGCCGAATTAGCTTGCTCCGCACTCACAGAGGCACAGCTCGTATCTATAAACTCCTCCAACTTTACCCATGAAAATCACCTCCGAGGTAAACTTTAATGAGGTTCTCACTGGTCCTTAAGTGATGCTCTAGAGGAATTATGGTAGTTAATTAAAATATAACAGTTGGAAGTCTGACAATATATAAGGAAGCTGAAACAGAGGCACTCGCGCTTCCACTCTGGCTGGACTCGGTGGAATAAGGGTGCTCCTGTGGTAATGGTGTGTCAAGCTGTTATGGTTTGTATCTAGTTGTTCCTCCAAAAGCCTCATGTGAATCACGGGGCTGTGGAGTGTACTGCTTGAGGGGCGGGGCCAGCGGGCGGGGCAGGGCCTGAGGGGCGTGGCCAGAGAGGCTCAAGCTGTTAAACTGACAGCATGCGCCTCCCCTGGTGGCCCCTCTTGGAGGTATGGAGCAGATCATCCAGAACGCGGTGCGCAGTGTCTCAAGGTCTTGCTGTGTAATTCAGGCTGCTTTAAACTATGAAACTTCCAGTAACTGTGAGCTAAATAAACCTTTCGTCCCCTAAGCTCGCATGTCAGGTATTTGTCCCAGCAACAACAGAGGAGTAAGACACCGAGCCTTCAGGGGAAACTGCTAACACTCATCACAACGAAAGTCATTGTCCCTAATTGGCAGTGAGTCTGTTGTAAGGATCTGTGAAGAGCTCTCTGGAGAGATGCCCCTGGCACGGGTGAGGACACAGCTTCTTTTAGATACATGACACAACTTGTCACACCCACGCAGATTAGATATCAGTGTTTCCAGTCTGAGCTGCAAATTCCCCTAGTCTTCCTGTCCCCAAAAGACATGTTCAGCCAGGTGTGCTTATAATCCCGGCACTCGGGAGGCCGAGGCAGAAGGATCCCTGCAAGTTCAAGGCCTGCCTGGGCTCCATAGTGAGTTCCGGGCCAGCCTGAACTGTATAGCGAGACCCCGTCTCAAAATGACAAAACCAAAAATCTATGAGTTCACATGCCTGTGAGTCAGCCGCAGCCAGGTGCCGCAGTCGCCCACTGGAGGTGAGAATGAAGTTCCAGGCAAAACAAAGAAGAATAACAGCTGCTTCCCGGACAGATAGGATGGGAGCGGCCCAGCTGTGAGCCCTGCTCCAGAATGCCTTCGCTTGACAGGAAGAGGTGATCAGGCGGCTGGCTGCCTTCTCAGTCACAGGGGCGAAGCCTTTGCTGTTACAGAAGCCCACAGACTGCAGAAGCCTGTGGGACGTCATTTTCAGCCGAAATGGTTCTCAGCAGGCTGATACCATAGCTGATGTCAAGTCTGACACCACCTGGGGACACCACTGCCTCAGGGTCATTCATATCCAAGGGAAACTCACAGCTTGGTGGGCGTCAGGAAGCCCAGCAGGTGGATGAGCAATCCCAGAAAGAGCCTCCATATTGCCCTTGCGTCCATGGCTGGTAGGGAGCCACCACTGCCACCACCTTGAGAGGCATTGCTCAGTTCTGCTAGCATTCATTTCCTTAGAGCATTTTCACTCACATGGAAAATGCACAGAACCATTTTTGGTCTTCCAGAAATTGTTGATCTTCTCCAGGAACTGTAGTTCACTGTTATAAGAGGTATAGCCCATGGCAGCCACATATAGGCACAGAGCCCAGCCCCCTACTGCTGGCATCAGGTAGCCCCCATCTTCTAGAAGGCTATACAATTTTTGTGTTTTAGTGTATTAGTTAAAAATTAAAGGGAAAAATGGAAAAAAATGTTTTAACAAAGGAAAGTGGAAGACTGGATGTTTTCTTTTCCTGATGACTTTATTCAAGACTTTAAGGAAGACCTAATTCCAGTTCCCAAACTCTTGCAAAGTGTTCCATGAGAGAGGCTTGTCCTGAACTCATTGTATGCATCCAGTTCTACCTTGATTCTGAGCCAAGACAAGGAAGCAAAAACAAAACTATAGACCAGTATCCCTGATGAACAATGACCTAAACATTCTCAACACTATCAAAGTGAATCCAAAAGCACATCGAAAAGATATGCCCCATGATCAAGTGGGGCATAATCAAGGAATGCAAAGTAGTTCAACATATGTAAAGCAAACATAGTACATCACATTCATAGAATGTAATACAGTAACATCTCATAGCAGGGCCCTGGTGGTGCACATCTGTAATCCTCCTGCTGAGGCAGGAGGATTGATGTGAGTTCAAGAGCAGCCAAGGCTACTAAAGTGAGCTCAAGGTCAGCCTGAACTGCATAGCAAGACCCTATCTCAAAAAAAGACCAAAAAAAAAAAAAAAATTTTTTTTTCAACATGCATAGAAAATAAATAGTTATAAAGGCTCTTTGCAAGGGTATCCAGAAGTAATCTGCACCAAAAGAGCAGCTGCTGTAACTACAGTTTCAACTATAACTCCATGATGTTTCTCTTGGTAAAGGCGCATTAGCTCATTTTCTAGCTCGAAGCATTCAACAAATGGTAGCAAGGCAGAGCCACCAGAAATGTACAGCTGATTTCCATGACAAATATGATAATGCTATATTAGCTGGTGGAGCCACATTCTGTACTGCTACATGGACCTGTACAGCAACACAAATTGGAATACAATGGAACCTTCCCCTAAATACAAAAAAAAAAAAAAAAAAACAACAACAACAAAAAAACAAACCCAACCTAAAAAAACCTATTTGCCAGTCTGATAGTTCAGTGGACTGCAGCAACTGGGATTTGATTCCTAGCGTGCTGTGCAGGCCCCATGTGCAGGGAGCACTGAGATAACGATTGAGACTGGGTGTGGTGGTGCGTGCCTGCAATTCCAGCACTTTGGGAGGCTAAAAACAGGAGGATCAGTATGAGTCCAATACGTAGTGAGACCCTGTAGACCCTGTATCCTGTAGACCTTGTCCTAAATTAAAAAAAAAAAAAAAAAAAAGTAGAATAGAACCTCTGCCAGGCATGGTGGCACACGCCTGTAATCCCAGCACTCGGGAGGTTGAGGCAGGAGGATTGGTGCGAGTTCAAGACCAGCCTGGGCTACAAAAGTGAGCTCAAGGCCAGCCTGAACTGCATAGTGAGACCCTGTCTCAAAAAGACAAAAAAAAAAAAAAAAAAAAAGAATGGAACCTCTCCCCCATTGGCAGAGTCACCCCCAAGGAATGGAGAGATCAGGAATCATGCCAGCTGACATGATACAGCTAAATTATTTCTAAATTAAACAGTAATCGATGCCAAGTAAAAGCATTGTGTATCCATTAAAATCTGGCATATTGAAGAAATAAAGTACAATTGAAACCTTCAAAAAATAGTTAGAATTTAATACCCATTCATAATTTTTTAAAAACCCAAAAAACTTAGGTGTAGGTGCGTTATCATTGTTTTGTTGCTGGGGCAATATTCCAGAACCCACAACATAAAGGAGAGGTTGATTTTGGCTCACAGTTTCAGAGGGTCCAGTTCACATGTGGCTCCATGGGTTAATGCACAGGTGGACACGGAGCCCCCATGAGCCAACACATGAGACTTGTGGGACACTTTAGATGTGAACCCTACCAGATGGGAGTTACCTCGTCTGAGTGGGGGTGACATGTGGCATCTGCAGGCAACGTTCCACTGGATTGGAGAAAGGTAGAAACATAGCCTTTAGAGTCAGGAAGACAGCTGGGGATATGACTCAGCAGGATAAGTGCCTGCCTGGCAAGCACAAGGTCTTGAGTTTAATCCCTGGTACTGGAAGAAAAAAAAAAAGTCAGAAAAACAGTAATACTCATTCAGGATAGTACAGTACTGAAAATCATAGCCAGATCAATGATGAAAAAAAAAAAAAAATATATATATATATATATATATATATAGGTCAATGGAATAGAAGACCTGAAATTATTCCTCCTTGCAGACCTCATTTTTAAAATAGCAAAACCTAAAGCTATCACTAAAATCAAAACAAAAATATAGCAACAAAAAAATAGGACTGATAGATTAGCGAGGTTATAAAATATAAAATTAACATGAAAACGAGTCTTTTAAAAAATAATGAGGGGCCTGGCAGGATGGCTGAGTGGTCTAAAGCGCTTGCTTAGGAAAACTTAGGCAGCTGCAGGGACCGCAGTTCGATCCCCGGCACCACATGCTGCGCCAGCCCTACCCTCGGGGCAGGCTGAGCCGGCCATAAAAATAAATAAATAAAAGTTCTGAAACAAGGAAAAAAAAAAAAAATTCTTTTTTTTTTTTTTTGTCTTTTTTTGAGACAGGGTCTCGCTATGCAGTTGAGGCTGGCCTTGAGCTCACTTTGGTAGCCCAGGCTGGTCTCGAACTTGCACCGATCCTCCTGCCTCAGCCTCCAAAGTGCTGGGATTACAGGCGTGCACCACCACACCCGGCTAAAAAATAAATTCTTAAAAAAAAAATAATGAGTTTGCTGGGAAAAAAATCAAGACAATTCCATCCCCAATACCCACAAATAAAGAATCTTTGACGGCTGGCGAGATAGCTCGGTGAACTAAAGGGTTCAATCTCTGGTACCACATGCTACACTGGCCCTGCCCTTGGGCATGCTGAGCTGGCAACCAAGACCAGGCATGGTGGTGTGTGCCTGTAATCCAGCGCTGGGGAGGCTGAAAACAGGAGGATCACTATGAGTCCAAGCTGCATAGTGAGACCCTGTACCACATACATACAAATAAATAATTTTGAATAAATTTAAAAGGCCAGAGTGGGGGCTGGGGTGATAGCTCTGAGGCACAAGTGCCTGCTGGGCAAGTGCAAGGTCGTGAGTTCGAACCCTGGTCCCACAAAAAATAAATAAATAAATAAATAAAAGGCCAGAGAGATAGCTCCATGGCTTAAATGCCTGTCCGCAAGTGCAAGGTCCTGAGTTCAATCCCTGGTACCCCCCCAAAAATAAATAAATAAATAGATAAATAGTAAAAAGTAAATAAAAGTTTAAAGACATGAATAATCTCTATGATGAAAATTACAAAATGCCAACAGAGGAACTTAAATATAACCCAAAAATATCTATAGACTCAATGCAATTCCTATCAAAATAGCAACCTTATTCAGAGAAATAGACAAAATCACAAAATTTGTATACAACCACAAAAGACCCTGAATACCAAAAACAATCCTGAGGTAGAAGCACAACCTGGAACATCACAATACCCAACTTCAAAACATACTACAAATAAGTAGTACATAAAACAGCATGGCACTGACAAAACTACGCATCGCTGGGTGTGGTGGCACTGTGATTTGAGGACCATTTGGGGCTACACAATGAGTTCAAGTCCAGCCTGAGCTGTATAGCAAAACCTGGTCTCAGTAGAAACCCTGCACATACACCAATGAAACAATAAAGAATACAGAAATAATTCACATATTTGCAGAGAATTTGATAAAAGCAGGAAGAACACACAGGAGAGAAAGGGAAGTCTCAGTAGATGCTCAAGGCTGGGATTATAGTTGGACAACACTGGCCTTGCATAGACAGGGCTCTGCATTCAGTCCCTAGCACCACAAAAATAAAATAAAAAATAAATGGTGCCGGGCATGGTGGCACATGCCTGTAATCCCAGTGCTTGGGAGGCTGGGGCAGGAGGATCGATGTGAGTTCAAGACCAGCCTGGGCTACAAAAGTGAGCTCAAGGCCAGCCTGAACTGCCTAGTGAGACCTGTCTCAAAAAGACCAAAAAAAAAAAAAAAAAAGAAAGAAAAAAAAAGTGTGAATAGGAGATGCTTACACAGAAGAGATAAAATAGACTCTTACATCTTTAATTGATTAATTTATTTTTTCTTGTTTCAGAACCTTTGTTTATTTATTTACTCATTTTTATGGCCGGCTCAGCCCACCCTGAGGGCAGGGCTAGCGCAGCATGTGGTGCCGGGGATCCAACCACAGTCCCTGGAGCTCCCCAAGCTTTCCCAAGCAGATGCTTTAGACCACTGAGTCATCCCGCTGGGCTACATCTTTAATTTTTTAAAAATTTATTTGACACAAGTTCCTGTTAAGTGGTTCAGACTGTAGCAATCCTCTTGTCTCAGCCTTCCCAGAGCCAGGATTACAGGTGTGTGCCACCATGCCTGGTTTTGGTGGCTGGCAGTGTGTGTCTAGGGCTCCAGGACCAGAACAGCATGTGGTATCAGGGATCGAACTCAGGTCCTTGAGCTTGCCAGACAAGTGTTTAGATCACTGAGCTCTCTCCCCAACCCCAGCTTCCTACATCTTTTCACATACAAAAATCAACATAAAACAGATTTAGTACTGAACTGCAGGATCAAATCTTTGAGTCTAATGGAACAGAAGAAACACTTCAGATCAGGTGTCATGTAGATGTCACCTGTAAAACACAACAGAAAACAAGAATGGACAGGTGGAACTGCACCAAAGTAAAAGTATCTGTATAGCAAAGGAAACTATCAGCAGCATGAAAGGATTGTAGAACTGGACAACATGCGTGAACATGAGTATACCAACAAGGAATTGGTTGCCAAATGTGTGTGGAACCCAAATAATAGCACAAAAAAACTGATTAAAAACTGGATGAAGCCAGGCATGGTGGCGCACGCCTGTAATCCCAGCACTTGGGAGGCTGAGGCAGGAGGATCGGTGTGAGTTCGAGACCAGCCTGGGCTACAAAAGTGAGCTCAAGGCCAGCCTGAACTGCATAGTGAGACCCTGTCTCAAAAAGAAAGAAAACACAAAAAACTCACTGCATGGGAAGAGTTTTTCAAATTAACAGACAAAAAAAAAAAAAAAAAAAAAAAAATCAAATAAGCCCTAACACAAGTATAATAGACTTTAATACCCCACTCTCACAAATAGATCAATTAGAGAAAAAATCAACAAGGAAATGTCACAAGTAAACCAAGTCTGTAATTCCAGCACTTGGGAGGTTGAACCAGGAGGATCTCTGTGAGTATGAGACCAACCTGGGGGCTACAAAAGTGAGCACAAGGCCAGCCCAAACTGGATAGTGAAACAGCTCAAAAAAAAAAAAAAAAAAAAAAAAAAAAAAAAAAAAAAAAAAAAAAAAAAAAAAAAAAAAAAAAATACCTTGAGTTTGAAAAATGAAGCTCATATGCTTGATTCATTATGTTTAGAGGAAGAAAGGGGAAAAAAACAAGAATGAGAGCCCCAGCCCCAGAGTAACGGCCCTCAAGGAGGCCAGCCTTCCAGCTTGGCAGGAGAATAGCTGGCTGTCAGCATACTTCAGTGGCCGATTAACCTCTCCCTGTCTGGCCAGCCTTGTAACTGCTTTCCGTGATTTTTGAATCCTGTTGCAAACTAATAGCCTCTGTCGTAATTTCCACTTCCTGCACACTTTCAAAGAAATCAGTTATTAGGGCCTTTTTAGGGTCCCTCTTTTTTTTTTTTTAAAGGAACCTTTATTTGTTTATTCACTCATTTTTATGGCTGGCTCAGCCCACTCCAAGGGCAGGGCTGGCGCAGCATGTGGTGCCGGGGATCGAATCGCGGTCCCTGAAGCCGCCCAAGCTTTCCCAAGCAGGCGCTTTAGACCACTGAGCCATCCCGCCGAGCCCCTAGGGTCCCTCTTAAGATCACTGTGATATCCAGGAGTGGATACACCAAGGCTCTTGCAATGCTCCTAAAAAAGGCCATTTCTGCTCATTCGACTAGCTAATTTCCTATAAAAACTCCATGGCGTAAAATGTGTGGGCTCAACTGCAGGCTCAAGCTGATGTGAAAGTGAAGCTTCTCCCGCTCAGCTGCTGGCCTGAGCCACTAAGGTAGGAGAATAAGGTCACTCCTGCGCAGGCTCCGTGGCAAGGGTCAGTACCTAGCAGTAGCTCACTGAGCAGCTTTTCCGCCACATCTGTTCAAGGGCATCTGCAAGTTCTGGATCGCTAGTTTCTTCAGAAACTTGAAACGTAATTTCGGTTACTGCTGTACTCTCAAGTAAATGGTTGGTTTACAAGAAAACAAAGAAGGGTATTAAATGAGAGTAAGGGACTGGGAAAGGTGCCATAGGATTGACTGGCTACACTTTTGTACATACTTAGATTTCTAAACTTCTGTGTAAAAATGTGTAACTGCTTTTATCATATCATATAGGGATTTGTGAGAATATCAATGATTGATGGAAAATACCAATTTCAAGTTAAGTGTAAGATATTCAGAAAGACAGTGATGTTAAGCTCAAGTATCTATGTTATAGAGTAATAGTATCATAAAGCTTCTTTTCTGAAGGGTTAAGAATGTAAGTTTGTAGACCAAAAATTAGAGAAAAAGAGCTACAAGGATAGCCAATATTTTGGCCCTAGCCTTTCAAGGTCAGTGAGGACTCAGGACATAAGAGAACCTGTGATGTAACATCCTATAACTCAGTGGTTTCCCAAATATTCTGTTCAAGGAGATTATGGGGCCATAGAGGAAAGGGATTAATGATGTACAGTGGGCCTAAGGAGAGTCACCTAGAGAGAAAAATATTCTCTCAGGCTTTCACAGAGAGCAAACTGGTCAAGCAATGGCTGTGACTCATCCAGAAGGCTGACACTGACAACAGTTCTACAAAGCACTGTACATGGTTTCCAAGTAAATCCTGAGGGGATTTGACTGAACTTGGGAGATATGAAAGTTACATGTTTTGTTATTTAGGTCTTGCTTTAACTTGCCCTTAACCACCGAGCAGAAAAGTTTAACCATGAGGCATAAAACATAAAGCTAGATTAGTATGCTGAGCTGTAAAAGGCTTAAATCAAAAGCTTCCGACATTGCCAGTTCTGCCAATAACCCACTGTGATTATCAAATATTGGACTTTGTATACAACTACTTTCTCTTATTTCAATGAGAAATTTTTTGTACCAACAATGATTAGAAAAATGATCATGTCTACATCCTGTGCTCTGTAGAACTACTAGGAAGACAATATGCATTGTATCAGTTATTGGGAATGTACTACTGATGTGTTTTGAAACTGTCACATTGTTATTTATTTATTTATTTTTTGGCAAGACCGGGGTTCCAACCCATGACCTTGCACTTTCCAGGCAGGCACTTGTGCCACAGAGCTATCTCCCTGGCCCCCGCATTGTTATTTCTTTTTATTTATTTATTTATTTATTTATATTTTTATTTTTATTTTTTTTGTTATTTCTTTTTCTTTTTCTTTTTTGTCTTTTTGAGACAGGGTCTTGCTATGCAGTTCAGACTGGCCTTGAGCTCACTTTTGTAGCCCAGGCTGGTCTCGAACTTGCACCGATGCTCCTGCCTCAGCCTCCCAGGTGCTGGGAACACGTGTGTGCCCCCACACCTGGCGATTTCTTTTCTTTTTTTTTTTTAAGATAGATCTATTAAAAAAAAAACCTTGAAATTTAAAGAAACCATTTCCCCCATGTGCTGTGATTAGGAATATAGCTTCTAGCATCAGAAAGACAACATTTGACCTAGAGTACTGGGCGGGGTCCTCCTGGTTAATGCCCTACAGTCCTCCTCCACCTCACTTCTGTGACCCACTTTGGCGCTTTGGCGTCATCTCCACACACACTCAGCTCCAGATTCCTGAGGCTGAGCTCAGAGGCTGGTTAGGGCTTGCAGCCACGTGGGAACTCCCAGCCTCCTGCACTTCTGTGAGCAGAAAGAGTACTGGCAGCACGCGGACAGTTAAGCCGGAGTCGAGATGTGCAAACCCGAACCGCCCAGTTGTTTGTATGGCCACTTCTAAAAATTTGTTCTGCTTGATCTTTGATCTGACCAGTGGCCTAGCTGCCAAAAGACCAGAACACAAAGACTGCCAGGGCTGTTGCTGAGGAGTTGAAGAAATGGGTCGGTGTCTACCATCTTTGCCAGCTTCAGACTTCGGATGTGTGGAGGGGCAGAGCCAATTCATCCTTTTTTTTTTTTTAAATAGGGTCTCATAGCCGGGCGTGGTGGCGCACGCCTGTAATCCCAGCACTCGGGAGGCTGAGGCAGGAGGATCGCTGTGAGTTCGAGACCAGCCTGGGCTACAGAAGTGAGCTAAAGACCAGCCTGAACTGCACAGTGAGAACCTGTCTCAAAAAGACAAAAATAAAATAAAATAAAAAATAAATAAATAGGGTCTCACTGTGCAGTTCAGGCTGGCCTTGTGCTCACTTTTGTAGCCCAGGCTGGTCTTGAACTCACACTGATCCTCCTGCCTCAGCCTCCCCAGTGCTGGGATTATAGGCGTGAGCCACCACGCCCAGCCTTTTTTTTTTTTTAACTTTAATTTTTTTTAAGAATTCTTTTTTTTATAATGGCCAGTTCAGCCTGCCCTGGGGTGGGGCTGGCACAGCATGTAGTGCCTGGGATTGAACTGCAATCCCTGCGGTTACCTAAGCTTGCCTTCGCAGGCACTTTGGACCACTGAGCTATCTTGCCAGCCCTCCATGTAGAGAGTTCTGACTCACGGAGAAGGTGCTGCCTCCTCCCTCTGTTGAAGTTTCTCACTTTGCTCTCCCCATGGGCTTCAAGTTTTGTTTCAGATCTTTCAGACAGTCTGATGCCTGGTAGTGAAAAAAAAAAAAGAAAGATGTTCTTTCAGACAGGATCTCATGATATAGTCCAGGCTGGCTTTGAATCAGGCGATCCTCCTGCCTCAGCCTCCTGGAGTTAGGATTGCAGGTGAGTGGATTGTGACTGGTGGTCCACTTGTGACACCTGGCTGAACTGAACCAGCATGGTGCTGGGTGTGGGGGACCCACCTGAGGATCGTTGTCAGCAGCATAAGGGGCGGGACTGGAGGAGAAGAAAAGCTGGTGGGTGCTGTTGGAGGCTGCAGGGAGCTGTTGGTTCTCTTGGAGGACCTTGTCCTGCTGGCTTTCCTGATGAACTTGGCTGTTCTTCTCAGAGGAGGATCATGGGACCTCACTGTTGTTGAGGGTGGCTGTGGTAATTTTCAGGGAAGCTCTGGTTCTTATCCTGAGTGTCGCTTCCTGGCTCCAGTGCTGACCCCTCAGCCTGCTGGCAGGTCCTTCATCCCACTGGCATAGACCTTCTAGCTTCCAACACTGACCTTGGGGCCTTCTCAGTGCAGATCCGTGAAGCGGGCCTGCATGAGGCATTGTCGTGGGCTCTAGGCCTCAGGTTGGGCTCGTGGGAGGCATTGTTATGAGCTGTAGCTCTTTAGTTGTACTCATGCAGGATATCAGGATCCAGGCCCTCAGCTAGAATCTTTGGTTGTTAGAGTGTGGACAGACCTCTTGCACTTTTTGTATATGGTTCCTTGGGTGACTATTATAAATAATCTTGTAAACTATGTGTCCTGTATTGTATCGTTTTCCTTGCAAAACCCTGAGCTACGACAGCGGGTGAGCACCCCCACGCCTGCTGTGCCGACATCTGTTTGTCCGAGTGATGGCGTGTGGCTGTTAACTTCATGAAAACCCATTGCAAAATGAATGCAGTATTGGTTGTGAGCTTGTGGTGTGCGTTCACTTTGCAGGTCACAGGTGACAGACTTTCTCGGCTTTCCTGATGCGGTGGCCTTGCCACACGCACCCAATCTGTCCCCGATGGAAGTGTCAGGGAGCATCTCCTACCTGCTTTCTGAAGTAAATGAGCATCACACAGTGGGGCTTGCCTTGGGAAGGTTTATGAGTTTATTTATGCACTTGTGATTTGTCTGGATTTTCATACATGTGTTATGCTGCAATAACATTCTTTACTTAAAAAAGTATAATTTTTCATTACTTTATTAGACCTCATCTTGGCATAGTAACTTTCTCATAATGCACATTAGAGACAGGGTTTTTTTTTTTTTTTTTTTTTTTTTGCGGGATCGGGGTTCAAACTCATGACCTTGCACTTGGCAGGCAGACACTTGTGCCACGGAGCTATCTCCCCAGCCCTTTGAGACAGGGTCTTGCTATGTGAGTTCAGACTGGCCTAGAACTTGTGCTGTCGCTCCTGCCCCAGCCTCCTGACTGCTGGGATGACAGTTGTGTGTGTGCCGCCAGTCCTAGTGAAAAAGTTGTGAGTATCAGTAGTGATATTGGTTACACTAGTAAGTGGTGGACTGCAGTCTTTTTCTCATCAATTACCATGTGAGTAAGCCTGTGCCAAGAGGGTCGCTGACACCAGGTTATAGGGAAGCTGTCACTTGTATTGCTTTTCCTGAAGGCTGCTTAGGGCCCTTTTCAGAAGAATAAGATGCTGACTCTGTAAGCTAAAAATAAAGTCTGACGGCATCTTACAGGAACTGTAGCCCTTTATTACTTCCCTCCACGACAGGGAGCAAGTAAGACAAAAAGGCGCACGCGGTTCAGGGGATGGGTCATTAACTGCTGCCCTCGGCCCGGGCTGCTGCGCGCCACCTACAGGAGCGGCGCGCTGTGGGTGTGGGGCGCACACAAGGCAGGAAGTGAGAAGCTTCGGGCTGCCGCAGGAGCCCTGCGCGCTGTGTCTGCGGAGCTCTGCTTACCGTCACCCTGTGCCTCTATAATTTGTGTCAGGAAGGCTGACCAGCGGTGGGTACAGGAATGACTCAGAAGTATTGAACCTCAATAAGTGTAAGTTCTCAGTTTGTAATGTTCTGGCCATGTGCTTAACTGTGTCATCTATTTTAAAATAACCCTGTTTTTAAAATGCTGTTGACTTTTTTTCTCAGAAAATAGTTCTAAGCAAGGAGCAAATGCTACTTAATTCTGTCTGCAAAGGCATATTTAGCCGATAGAACTTTATTTTTTATTTTTTGAGACAAGGTCTTGCTATGCAGTTCAGGCTGGCCTTGAGCTCACTATGTAGCCCAGGCTGACCTCGAACTTGCAATGGTCCTCCTGCCTCAGCCTCCCGAGTGCTGGGATTGCAGGTGATGTGGCTTTAGGACAACTCAGTAAAGTTATGTGCCAGAGACGTAGAGAGTCGGACAGAATGACAGCAGACAGCACGTGATTTAAGATCTCAGCAAATCAGGGCACACCTCTTACTGGCATCTTGCTCAGGACGGGCCACTCGGCGACTGGCATTTTTGAGAAAGGTGTGCTGTGACCTGGTTTCTGGAACCCACTTCTGTGTCGGTGCCCTAACACTCAGCCGCTACCTCCAGGCCCACACACTTCTGTGCCTGTGGGACTGAGAAAGACCACCCGCCCACCATCTCCGAGCAGAACAGAACACATCATACCCTCCTCTCTGGAAAATATAGCTCTAGACCCTGCGAAACATGGGAAAGAAGGGCAAAGCGGGAGGGACCCGGGCTCTGAGATGGATGATCTCTCAGGCGAGCTCGCTTGCAGTGGGGGGATGAATGCGCCCCAGAATAGCCAGAGTCTGCCAAAGGAAAAGCCTTCCGCTGATACTTGGGTTCGGAATGGAAAAGCTTCCTGTGTAGGACAGCCTCTTGGGGTGTGTGTGTGTGTGTGTGTGTGTGTGTGTGTGTGTGTGTTAACTTTTTAGTACTGCAGCTCAAATCCGGGCTGTGCCTGCTAACCACAGCTCTACAGCTGAGCTGCCCGCACAGCCCTCCTCTGACACGTTTTATTACTCCTCTCTAAACAATTTCTACAGAAAAGAGGGAAAGGCTTTAATTGCAAAACTGAATTCTCAGTGCATGGGGGCATACCTCTGTGATCCCAGCACTCAGGAGGCTGACGCAGGAGGATCACTGGGAGTCCAAGGCCAGCCTGGGCTACAGAGCGAGTTCAGGACCAGCCTGAACACAAGGTGAGGCCCTGCCTTTAAACAAACAAGGAAACACCAACCAAAAACCCAACACCGAGCCAAAGCCCCGAGTTTGGCTTCCCCGTCTCCCTGCTCTGCCGGCAGCGCACTCCCCTCCCTCCTCCTGCTCCTGGTTGGCCTTTTTCACAGGTGAACTGGGTGAGGTCAGTGGCTATTTGCGTTAAGTATTGCTATGGAAAAGAACCTGTCAGGTAGTGTTGGTTCAGAGGCTGCACCGAGTCCCAAGCTTTTAATACAGCGTCTGGAGAGGGCTGCTCAGCATCAGTCAGGCAATGGCGGAGAGCAGGGGAGGCCGCCCTCGCCGAGCGCTCCTCCAGCTCAGACTCGCCCCGAGGGGACCCTCACCAGCCTGAGTGTTTGAGACACTGAATTCACTGGGGAAAAGTGGCTCGGGTTTTCACCAGCAGAGTCTCTGCGATGATAAGAGATTTGCACTCACCCCGGTTTCGCTGATTTGCAGCCGCTTCTCATGAGGGAAAGAGGAGGCCAGCTTGGCCAAGGCGCTCTGCTAGGAGGGAGCTCCTGGGCCCAGCGCTCCAGAGAGCTGCAAGGAGCAGGTGTCACAGGCGGCTCGCTAGCTCTTCGCGGCTTGCTTAACCCTTCTGTCTGTGCCTCGGCTTCCTCGTCTGTAAAGGGAGGGCAATAATCCCTACCTGAGCTTGGTTAATATTATGAGGTATCTAGCACCTCGCCTGCTGCGGTGTGAATGCTTAACACGTCAGCTCTTCCCAACCTTTTCTTGTAGTGACATTGAAGGAAGCTAGGCTGGTTGTGGTGGCCCACGCCAGTGATCCCAGCGCTCGGGAGCGGGGAGGCTGAGGCAGGAAGATCAATGCAGGTTTCAGGCTACCTGAGCTACAAAAGTGAGCTCAAAGCCAGCCTGAGCTGCATAGTGAGATCTTGTCTCAAAAAGACAAAAAAAAAAAAAAAAAAGGCATGGAGACGGGGACTCACTCGATGCCGCTGGGTCGCGTGGACACAGAAGAGAGCGACGGTGGTAGGTGTCGGGACCCCCTCTCTCTCCCACTGCCTGTGTTGCCCCACCCCCGTGCTTCCGTCCTGTGCGTCAGCTTTGTCCCTGATCTGGTCTTCACCCTCGCGCTGCCCACTTTTTCAGCTAATGGAATGCGCTCAGCGTTGCCCAATCTATCTTCTTAAAATAGCAGATTCGCCATCTCCTTCCCAGTGCTGTTTCTTAGCTAATTGAATTGACTCGCCCTCACCCTCTCCATTTACCTGAAATAGAAAATTGGTTTCCACCCCGACGCCCCCCGCCCCCTTGTTCCCTCCTGGTTTTATT
Source organism: Myocastor coypus (assembly GCA_004027025.1). Lineage (NCBI taxonomy): Eukaryota > Metazoa > Chordata > Mammalia > Rodentia > Myocastoridae > Myocastor > Myocastor coypus. The sequence goes on from PVJA010003382.1 coordinate 71,125, forward strand.
TTTTTATTTATTTATTTATTTATTTATTTATTTATTTTTTGTCTTTTTGAGACAGGGTCTCACTGTGCAGCTCAGGCTGGCTTTGAGCTCACTTTTGTAGCCCAGGCTGGTCTCGAACTCACAACGATCCTCCTGCCTCAGCCTCCCAAGTGCTGGGATTACAGGCGTGAGCCACCACGCCCGGCTCCCTCCTGGTTTTAAATGGAGCTCAGTTAACCGAAGTGTTTCACTTTTCCTCTCTGCTCAGCACACACTTTGGTCCTGGACAAATCATATCCCCGCCTCGGCTAGCTGCCCTTGACAGTGACTTTCCGGTACTGTTGCTTTCTTACGGTCAAGATTATAAATCAGATCAGAACTGCCATATGCTGCCTACACGGACTCCGTGATGGCCCTTTGCCACGCACCAGCGCTTTCTGCTGCTTTAAAGCTGGTCCCTGCGCTCACACCCTCGGAGCCAGTCCTGCTGGGGCTAGCTTATTCCCACCAGCCTACACGGTTGCCACTGCTTCTGTGCTCTAATAAAAGTAGGAAAGGCCTGGCATGGTGGCCCACGTGTGTAATCCCAGTACTAGGGAGACTGAGAAGTTCAAGGCCAGCCTAAACTACATAGACTGTGTCTCAAAAAGAACACAAATAGGGGCCCGGCAGGATGGCTCAGTGGTCTAAAGCGCCTGCTTGGGGAAGCTTGGGCGGCTTCAGGGACCATGGTTCAATCCCTGGCACCACATGCTGCGCCAGACCTGTCCTTGGGGCGGGCTGAGCCGGCCATAAAAATGAGTGAATAAACAAATAAAGGTTCTGAAACAAGAAAAAAATAAATAAATAAAATAATGTTTTTTTTAAAAAAAGAACACAAATAAAATGAAATACGAAAGAAAAAAACCCTACTTTGGCCAACCTTGCCCTCTGTCAGCTGCCAAGTGCCTGTGTACCTAGCTTGTTAGCAGGTGCCCTAGCTTCCCTTCAGCTGCCCCCCTCCCGCCCCATTGGGTCTGCTCCACAGGGCTCCAGCTTGCACCCCTTCCCTGAACTCTCCTGCCAGGTCCAGTGAGTAACTTCCACAGGGCTGGCAAGATGGTTCAGCAGTCTAAAGCGCTTGCTCAGGCAAGCTTAGGTAACCACAGGGACTGCAGTTCGATCCTCAGCACCACATCTGGGCCAGCCCCACCCCCAGGGCAGGCTGAGCTGGCCATAATTAAAACAAAAGAAATATGTAGACACTTTAAAAAAAGAAAAACTTGTGTAAATATTTCAATACCAAATTTACTGAAACATGAAAATCCTGATGTACATGTTGACAAAGCAACCAATTTACCAGAAGTCAAGGTCTTGTGTGTATTAAAATATTTATAGAAGTTTTTCTTTCCCTGAAGTGTGTATGCATTTTTTGGCTTTATGTATGCATGCATCTATCCATGTATCCATCTATCCATCCGTCTATACACATACTTGCGGCTCCATCTCGGATATGAAGAATAGTTGGGGTTATGACAAGATGTCCCTCCTAAGCCTCACGCAGTCATAGGTGGGCCTCTTCAGAGGTGTGTGGTGGCTTTAGGGTGTGTGATCTGGGATTCAGTGGGTTTTGCTGGGATCAAGGGTGTGATTGCTAGATTGGTCCACTGATTGACTTGGCACAGTTCTGGGTGTGGTTAGAGGCAAGCCCACCCTGGGAGTTCAGGTAGCCTGGAGGGAATCAAGAGTGAAGAAGGCAGCTGCTGCTTTGCTACCTTGTGGCCTCACTGCCTTCTGCCCGCCATAAACGATTTCTCCCTGCAATGGCCCTCCGAGATGCTATGCTGCCTTGAAGCCAGCCAGCTGGGAACTAAAGCCTTTACAAAAACTAGCTACGCTGGAGAGATAGCTTAGTAGCGTGGGCGCCTGCCTAGAAGGTGCAAGGTCCCAAGTTTGATTTCTAAACTTATAACTTTGGAATTATTGTGAATCTAATTATAAATTGTAAGGCTGGCCAGATAGCTCACCGGATTAAAGTGCCTGCAGGCAGGTGCAGGGGCCAGGGTTCAATCCCCAGGCCTGCCATGCCGGCCCCACCCCGGGGTGTGCTGAGAGGGCAACTGAGACTGGATGTGGTGGTACACGCTGTAACCTCAGCTCTTGGGAGGCTGTAGACAGGTGCATCACTAGGAGTCCAGTCTAGTAGTGAGACCCTGAACACCTTGTAGGTCCTTCCCTAAAAATACAAAACAAAAAATTATAAATAATAATTTTCAATACTGTCTATTGAGCGGTACCACAGTGGACTAAGGAACACCAGAGAAGCTACTCCTTAGTGGCCAGAACTGAGGCACATGGCTTAGGCTACTGCTTTTATAGCCGTAGAAGGTGAGTTTTGTCTGGCAGTTTCTGAGGCCCAAGAGCCCCCACTTATTCATTTTAATAAGTATTTTACGTGATTCATGAGAACTACAGCATAGCACAGTTTACATTGTAAGCTATGTATTACCTTTAACCAAGGAGAAATGGGCATTGCACTTATAAATCCATTTTTTAAAATGTATTTGGAATAGGATCTCACTACACAGATTGGACTCATAGTGACCCTCCTGTTTTCAGCCTCCCAAGTGCTGGGATTGCAGCCATGTGCCACCATACCCAGGCTCAGTCACCAGCTCAGTGTGCCCAGGGATGGGGCCAGTGCAGCATGCGGCACCAGGGATCAAACTTCAGTCCCTGCGCTTACCCAAGCAGGCACTGAAACTATTTTTTATGATACAGGGCAAACAATAGCAGCCCCCTTTTTTATGATACAGAGTCCGTCAAAAAACATATACATCAGGAAAAGAGAAGCTTGCATAATTTTTTCTTATACTGGGAATTGAACTCAGACCTTGGGCTTGCCAGGCATCTGTTGTCCCACTAAGCTATATCTCCAGCCCCACTGCATTAATATTTTTTAATGCTAAATTTATTAAGACCTCATGAGATTAATACAAGTTACAGCTGGCCCCCACAGTTACAGGAGGGGCCAGGGTGCCAGCCCTCAGCTTCTCCCCATTCATTAGGACACAAACTGCTGACGTGTGCATACATTTCTTGGCAGGCTTTACTCTCTGCCCTGGCTGACAGACAACCTGGACAGCCATGTGTCACTACCAACTGTGTGAAGTCTTCACCAACTCCTTTAAGTTAGCTCACTGGGGAGCCTCGCGAATGAAAAGCATTTAGGCTAATAGCCCAAGTGTCCGTTTACCTATAAGCCAGTTTAGACAATCCACATGCAGGAAGATACATATGAACCTAATTCTTATAGAACCTTCACGCTATTAAACATTGAGGTTCCCCTGTAAGTCCGACGTAAGCCTCCGCCCCATCCTGTCATGCATTAAGTGAGTCCCTACCGCTGAACTCATGTATAACTAGCTTTTTTATGCAAAGTCCCAGAAGAGCCAGAATTTCACAAAGGAAAAGCTGAAATGGGAATGTGAACTCAGAAAAACTTTAATGAGATAGTTGTAGGCACTTGAACCAATTATTACAAGCCAAATTGACAGGCAGATGAGTAGACACGAAACATAGAACACATACAACAATTACATTTAATCAGAGTGCACTCTTAGATGCATTGGTCTTGCTGAACTGTAGCAGCATTTTTCTTAGTTTGAGGCTTATAACTATATACTACTCAGAACTTTTTAAAGGGGTTATCGCCTAATGCTTTAAGAAAAAAACCTCACCACAACAGTGTTTTCTTTAATAATTTAAGCTGCTCTGAGTACTTTTCTTTTGGCTTTTGGAGGCAGGGTCTCAGGCTGCAGTTCAGGCTGGCCTTGAACTCAGTATCTAGTCTAGGCTGGCCTCAAACTCACAGTGATCCCCTGCCTCAGCCTCCTGAGTACTGGGATTGTAGGCACGTGCCCTCAGGCCTGGCTTACTCTCAATACTTCCTTCGTGTTAGTCAATACAAATAGACTTATAATAGTAAGAATGGGAAGATAGAAAGAGGAAAGAGCTGTAGATTGCTAGATGAGATATCTGTTCACCATTGCTTTTCATAACAAAGCCACCTTTGAGGCTTGCCCTCTCTCTCTCTCCCTCTTTTTGCATTTATATATTTGGTACAAGGTCTCACTACACAGCTCCGACTCATGGAAGTCCCTCCTGTTTTCAGCCTCCCCAGGCATGTGCCCCCCCCCCCAGCTGCTGACTCAGCATGCCCTGGGGGCAGGGCCCCGCACAGCATGCTGGACTGGGGATCAACCCAGGTCCCTGCCCTTGCAAAAGCAAGTGCTTAGTCTGTTGAGCTATCTCGCCAGCCCTGGGGCCTTGTCTCTTTGGTGCCTTGACAGTAAGGACTATTCCTAATAGTCCAACCTGTCCGATAGACCATCTCTTCTACACTTAATTCCACTTAAAAAATAAACCCAAGTTGCCTCCATGGAGGAGGCCTGGAGGCCCCTTGTGACAGCACATTTCACTTGCTGTGGGTTTCTTGGGGCCTCTGTTGTCTGCGTGAAGGGGTGAAAGGCTCCTTTGGCCACTCCAGCTGTGTCTCCAGGGGACGCGGTGCCAAGAGTGGTGCTATAATTTGAGCTCTTCTCTGGGAAGCGCTGCTTTCCCATCCCTGGGGGCTGCACAGCCCACACACGAGGGCAGAGGGCGATTAGGCGGTGCTTCTGAGAGCCCCGTTTCTGACTGTGTATCCACAGGGGTCCAGCTTTCCATTTGGAGCAAAGACACAGGGAGAAGGTGCCCCTACCACACCCACAAGTTTGTCCCTGTACCCCAGGTGTCCTGGGCACGTGGCCCTCTGTGCTGGTGGTGCCCAGGGGACCTGTTCTTACTGCTGCCTGCACACCCTCGCAGCGTCCTGTGACCCCTTCTCTGCATCTGCCATTACCTCTTTTTCTGCAGTCTTGGAGGACAGAGCTCAGGTGCCAATCTGATGGTAGGTTCCAGAGGGAAATCATGGCAAGAGAGAGGCCATCCCCTGGGAGCTCAGGAGCTGGGGACATCAGCTCTTCAACATCTTTTTTTTTTTTTTTTTGGCTTTTTGAGACAGGGTCTCCTCATGTAGTTCAGGCTGGTCTTGAGCTTGCACTGACTCTCTTGCCTCAGCCTCCTGACTGTTGGTATTATAGGTGTGCGCCAACACCAGGGTTAATATCTATTTTGTCCAAGGGCTGGGGAGATAGCTCGATAGAATAAGCACTCGCCTGGCAAGTACAAGGTCCTGAGTTCAATCCCTGGTACCTCAAAAAAAAAAAAAAAAAAAAAAAAAAAAAAAAAAAAAAAAAAAAAAAAAAAAAAAGCTATTTTGTCCATATTTGTCATTGAATCTCTAAGGATCCCCCTAAAATTGTTTTTTGCTTTATCACCAAAATAACCTTTGCTATAATGACCTCATCTCAGAAGGCTAACAGTTCTCCCTGTTCTGTGAAGAGCACCAGGAAACAGTCCAAACAATTCTGAAATCCATATGGAACCAGAAAGAACAGCACAAGCAAGAGTGCGGCATCACAATCCCAGATTGGAAGTTATGTTATAAAACTGCAGTAATATTTTTTATTTATTTATTTATTTTTTCTTGTTTCAGAACCTTTGTTTGTTTATTCACTCATTTTTATGGCCAGCTTAACCCACCCCGAGGGCAGGGCTGGCGCAGCATGTGGTGCCGGGGATTGAACCGCGGTCCCTGAAGCTGCCCAAGCTTCCCCAAGCAGGCGCTTTAGACCACTGAGCCATCCCACAGGGCCCCAAAACTGCAGTAATAAAAACAGCATGGCACTGGCACAAAATAGGGGCGAGGATCGCTGGAACAGAACGGAGGATCCAGAGCACTCCCAACAATCCAACCGGCTGACCTCTGACTAAGGGCCAACACCTTGCGCTGGAGGAAAGGCGACCTCTTTCATGAATGACCCTGGCAAACTGGTGACCCAAGTGTGGCGGGCTACATCTAGACCCCTATCTATCTCTTGCTGTGTGTGAAGCTAAAGTCAGAGTGGACCAAATAACTACACGTTAAAATAAAAACACAACCTCCTGGAAGATAAAGTAGGTAAAACTCTTGATGTAATAGGCATAGGCAAAGGTTTCCTGAACGCAACGCCAGCATTACAGGAAATAGTACCAGAAAGCAACAAATAGGATCAATAAAAGTTTTAAACTTCTTCACAGCCAAAATAAATAAATAAATCAAAACAAACAAACAAACAAAAAAGCCAGGCTGTGCATGGTGGTACACACCTGTAATCCCAGCACTTGGGAGGCTGAGGCAGGAGGATCGGTGTGAGTTCGAGACCAGCCAGAGCTACAAAACTGAGCTCAAGTCCAACCTGAACTGCACAGTGAGACCTTGTCTCCAAAAGCAAAAAAAAAAAAAAAAAAAAAAAAAAAAAAAAAAAAAAAAAAAAAAAAAAAAAAAAAAAAAAAAAAAAAAAAAAAAAAAAAAAAAAAAAAAATCCAACAGAAGAAAAAGACAACCTAAACAATGATTGAAATTTTTTCCAGCCATTCCTCAGATAGGGGACTAATATCTACATCATATACAGAAGTCAGAGAAAAGTTGGACTTCTCTCAAAGCAAAAGATCCAATCAAAAGATAAGCAAGGGGGGCCAGGGAGATAGCTCAGTGGCATAAGTGCCTGCCTGGCTAATGCAAGGTTCTGAGTTCAATCCCTGGTACCAAAAAACAAAACAAAACAAAAAAGATAAGCAAGGGTTAGGGCTGGGGAGATAGCTCAGTAGAATAAGCGCCTGCCTGGCAAGTGCAAGATCCTGAGTTCAATCCCTGGTACCGCAAAAAAAAAAAAAAAAAAAAAAAAACAACCCAAAACAACAAAATCCTAAGCAAGGGAAATGAACAGATACGTCATAGAGGAACAAATGGCCAGTAAATACATAAGGAGTTCTCATTGCTGGCCAGTAATGCACTGCATATTAAAACAACTCTGAGGTTTCATCCTACCACAGGAAGAACGGCCATCATCAAGAAATCAGCTAATGGGAAATGCTGGCTGCAGGGGAGAAGGAATGTTTTCACATTGTCAGTGAGAGTGTAAACTGGTCCAACCACTATGGAAAACAGTATGGAGATGCCCTCCCCCCAAACACCGTCCATTTGACCCAGATATTCCCTTTCTGAGCATCTCACCCAAAGAGTAAAGGCCATCATAGTGCAGTGACCCGTGCACTACTTGGGATGATAGCAGCGCGATTCATGATAACTAACTATGGGAAGCAGCCTGGATGTCCATCAATAGCTGAACGGGTAAAGAAATTGCATTTACACGCAACAAACTGCTGCTCTGCCATAGAGAAAGATACATGAATCATTTGAGGGAAAACGGCTGCACCTTGAGACCATCATATTAAGTGAAACAAACCAGACACAAGATTAAATTCTCTTATATGAGAAACTCAAATTATAACTTTTTTTTTTTTTTTTTTTTAGACAAGGTCTCACTATGTAGTTAGGCTGGCCTAGAACTCACTCTGTAGCCTGGACTGGTCTCAAACTCATGGTGATCTTACTGCCTCAGCCTCCTGAGTGTTGGGATCCCAGGTTTAAGTCACCAAGCCTGGCTCTCAAATTATAATGCATAAAGGACTAAATTAAAGGTAGAGTGCAGGAGGTAGGGAAAGAAATCATTCTCGAAGGGCAAGGTGATCAGGAGATGGGAGGGCAGAAGAGGGGGTCGAGAAGATGGGCAGGGGCTTACACACAGGCACAGCTCCCCGTCGGCAATGGTGACCACCTAGCACAGCTCCTTGCTTCTAGACCTAAGTCCTGGGAGACCCTGGGGTCAGCTAGGATGTGTGGCTACAGAGAAGGCAGCCAGCTTGCTGAAGGAAAGCAAGGCCTCCCCAAGTTCGCTCTTATTAGTCCATGTTTACAGCAGAGAAAGGGCACGCTTGCAGTGGGGAGCCGGTCTGCGTTCACCTCACAGCGCAACCCTTCTTACGACCCCCCATTTCTCTTAATTCCCTTGCACAGTTCCCTGTAGCTCTGTTTCCTATAGTCTCTCTCTCTCTCTCTCTCTCTCTCTCTCTCTCTCTCTCTCTCTCTCTCTCTCTCTCTCTCTCTCTCTGTTATGGCCGGCTCAGCCCACCCTGGGAGTGGGGCTGGTGCAGCATGTGGTGTGGGGGATTGAACTATGGTCCCTGAGGTTGCCTAAACAGGCACTTTAAACCGCTGAGCTATCTCACCAGCCCATAATCTGTCTTTTATTTCGCTCTTTAACTTGTTTGTAATTTGAGGTTCTCCCATAAAAGAAACCAGGCATTAAGCCATATTTAAGTTTGCAGTCCGATTTATGTCACTTAACATTGTAGATTTAAGGCGCATCCGTTTTCTTACAAATGTATCCTTCTTTAAAGCAGAGTAGTACTTCAGTGTGTACAATGCCACCTTTTCTTTTACACATTCATCTGTTGGGGATTCACCAGTTGTGGTTGATAAACATGAGGACATTTGGGATCCTAAGAGCACTGAATCACGGTAAAAGCATCACAGTAAAATGGTAGCAGACCGCATTCCCAGCCACAGCCTCGAGGAGTGGAGGTTCTGGGTCTGAGTGTAAGCCGAGTGGCTGGGGCTCACAGTTTGCGTGTCTGTGTCCTGCTGCACGCTTTGCTGCAGCGTTCAGTGTTACCAAGTGTAACAGCAGAGTCAGCACAGGAAACCAGGCGGTGTGCTCAGAGCCGTGGAGGAAGCGAGACTGTCACGCTGGCAGGCCCAGAGGAGTTCAGCACCCCAAAGTCTGAGCCTTAGGTCTGGGTTAGGGGAGCTGTTATCTAGGGTTCGTATCAGGAAAGGACAAGCTAAACAGAAGCAGTTAATTAAAAGGGCCAGGACTACAACTTTGAGCATCTGGCTGAGCAGGGGTTAGGTAGCAAGCAGCCTTGGGGCGCAGCAGGGCGCAGAAACTGTTGCAGTCAGAGGAAGATCACACCATCAGATGGGCAGGGCCGGGGCTGAGCCCCATGGCAGGGCCAGGGGGGTGCCCAGGTGGTTTATGTTTCTGTCTCAGTGGAATCAAAGAGTGTGGGCTAAAAGCAAAGGCTTCTGGGGTGGCAAGGACCAAAGGGCAGCTTTTTGTTGCCAAGGACAAGGTGAGTGTGGCTAAGGCGGTGGTGGCAGAGCTGAAGTAATAACCAGGAAGGACCTGAGCTGATGATTTGTTTGGTGTTGCTCAGGGTCACTGCCTCTGAGTAAGGTCACGAGTCTGCTGAAGTCTCCCTCTAGCATAGAACCCCAGAACCTCTTGTATGGAGCGTTCCTTCAGCCAGCAGGCAAGCTCAAGTTCTGATAAGCAGTGGTCTGACTTAAATGAACCTTTCAATCTTGGTCCCTTCCCTGAGTCCTCGGCGGGAGCCATTCACACAATCCACCCCCTTGAATGAAACGGAGGCCAGATTCTTTAAGGAAGAATTACTTTTTAAAAAATACATTTAGGGGCCCAGCAGGATGGCTCAGTGGTCTAAAGTGCCTGCTTGGGGAAGCTTGGGTGGCTTCAGGGACCGCGGTTCGATCCCCGGCACCACATGCTGCGCCAGCCCTGCCCTCAGGGCAGGCTGAGCCAGCCTTAAAAATGAGTGAATAAACAAACAAAGGTTCTGAAACAAGAATAAAAATAATAGCGGGGCGTGGTGGCTCACGCCTGTAATCCCAGCACTCGGGAGGCTGAGGCAGGAGGATCCGTGCGAGTTTGAGACCAGCCTGGGCTACAAAACTGAGCTCAAGGCCAGCCTGAACTGCATAGTGAGACCCTGTCTCAAAAAGGCAAAATAATAATAATAATAATAATAATAATAATAATAATAATAAATAAAATAAAAAATTCTTTAAAAAATAAAAAATAAAAAATACATTTAGTGGGGCTGGGGAGATAGCTCTGTGGCACAAGTGCTTGCCTGGCAAGTGCAAGGTCTTGAGTTTGAACCCCGGTCCTGCCAAAAAAAAAAAAAAAAAAAAGTATATATATATATACAAGATAGATAGATAGACATAGTACTGGGTCTCATTACCTGGATCAGCCACGTGTCATTCTCCTGATTTTAGCCTCCCAAGCACTGGGACTACAGGAGCGCGTCCCCACGCTCAGTCTCAATTGCCAGCTCAGCACTCTCCAGGGAGTTGGGGCTGGCATGACACACTGGGGATTGAACCCTGGCCGCTGGGCTCTGCCTAAGCAGGTGCTTTAATCCAATGAGCTATCTTGCTTGCCAAAGAAAGAATCCTAAAGCACCCCCAAGCTCTACCATAAATCTTCCTAAGCTTCCCCAAGGGCCCCCAGTCATTCCTCCAGGTGATACACTTTGGGCAGGCTGTAGCGTCCAAGCCCTGTGGAGACGGTGGATTCCAGCTCCATGGTGTGGTGTTCCAGGCAGGCCAGAGGCATGCGAATGCCTGGGGACGCCTGGAGTTCTGGCTCTGGACCAATTCAGGGAGCAGACAGCTGGTGCCTCAGGCGCTTGAACTCAGTCCTGGCGTGCACCGTTGGCATAGACAACTCAGCCGCTGGCAGCTGGCCTGCGCTGGTTTCCTGAGTCAGAGTGAAGGTTATTACGGTAGGACGGGCCAAACCGAAGCTACCACAACTGACAGCTACTTAACTAAGTAATGGCTTTTCCTGGCTTGCCTCCTGAGCAAGCCCCGACAGACATAATTACCAGCTCGGCCTGTCCAGAAGCTTACTGTGCTGCCCGCGTGGTGCTCGGCAGAAATGTGCACTGGGAGGGGCGCTTGAGTGTGGGGTCTAGCGCTTGGGATCCAAGCACCTTGGAGGCTGCACCTAGGCGCCAGCCTGGCAGTTGAGGGAGTCCTTGTCCCAAAGGTGAAGGAGAAAAGGAGGCAGGGCCTGACACCGGTCCCTTGGGCAGCAGCCAGCCCGCAGAGGGGATGCCACTCCCATTCCATTACTGATGCTAGTGGGGCTCTCAGTGGTTTGGATAAGGGTCTGCCCTAGGCACGTGTACTGAAAATTTCCTGCCCAGACCAAGACAGCATTGCAAGGCTGTGTAACCTTTAGGAAATGAAGCTGAGCTAGGCGTACTGGCACACGCGTAACCCCAGCACTTGGGAGGCTGAGGCAGGAGGGTTAGTGTTTGAGGCCAGCCTGGGCTGTACAGTGAATTCAAGGCCAGCCTGAACTGTGTACAAGGCCCTGTCTCAAAGGACAAAACAAAAACTGAAACTGAAACAATCCCTAAAAAGTCTTCTAGGGGATGCACATGCCCTAGAAGGGGACCTGGGGTCCCCAGCCATGACAGAAATGGCTTGCCCTGTGCTCCCACCAGGAGGTGTGGCTTCGAGGTGGGCCCAGCAGTGGCAGGACCAATGCACGTGGACCAGCACCTCTGAGAAGGTGAGGTCTGAGGGGAGCAGGGGAGGCTGACTGTGCTGACATCTGTAGCTATGAAGTGGTCAAATGAGAAGAGGCAAATCTGACCAAGAGGCTGAGCATGGAAGGACAGGGTTCAAGAAGTGTCAGCAGCAGTAGCCCGGTTAGGGGCAGTAGCTGTGATGGCTGTGCTTGGATCCCTGGTGGGGAGCCCAAGCCTCAGACACCTGGCTAGCCGGGCTGTAGGCTGTGTCTCTGTTAGACTGGCTGGCAGAAAAGCCCCCTTCTTTTCCTAGGAATAGACAGAGCTCTCCTTTTTTGGCAGTCAAGAGGTTATCTATAAGTTTCATTTGTTTTAAGATCTTTAAAAAAGCAGATGTTAATTATTAATGTAACAATACTTTTTCTTGAAAAGCACACAAAGTTATTATTAGCCATAAGACTGAAGTCCCTGTGTGTGTGTATGTGTGAGTGTTTTAATGTATTTAGTACAGTCTACAGGGTCTCACTATACCGATTGGACTTACAGCGATTGCTCTGCATTTCAGCCTCCCAAGAGCTGGGATCACAGGCGTGTACCAGTGCACCCAGGCTCAGCACACCCTGGGGGTGGGGCCAGCACGGCAGGCTGGCAGTGGAACCCCTAGGCCCTGTGACTGCCTAGGCAGGCGCCTTAATCCACCGAGGCTGGCTTATGGGTCCTTTTGAAGGAGGATTTCAGCTGAGAAATTAAAGGGTTTTGGCTGAGGTTTTTAGTCATCACTGTGACCTTCTGGCTTTGCTGAACATTAGTGACAGCCACAGGCATGGCTGAGGCTGCCAGCAGGGGCCGGTGTGCTCCCTGGAGCCCCCACTGCATATCTAAATTGTTGTTATTTTATGTAGATCTTGTTGGTTATATTTTTGTTGGACGTTTAAGACTGAGTTAAATCGAGACAAATGTTAATCAACAATGACCTGTTGCCATACATGTCAAGGTCATTGGTGGCTCTTTGGTGGTCACTTTGGGGACCCTGTGGAGCCCCTCAGCTCCTCTGTCAGCCTCATCTGCCAGAGTCAGGCTTGCTTGGCCCTGTGGGTTTCTGTGGATGCATAGGAAGTGTTCGTTTGATTGACTTTATTTTTGGTTCAAGAAGTTGCTTTTTCATCCAAAGAGAGAGTCCTGTGTAGCTGTTTTTCAAGCCCCAGAGGTCTGAGACAGTTATTTCAACAATTAGTTCAGACGGCACCGAGGGCCTAGGGTATGGCTCAGTGGTCCAGCACCTGCCTAGCGTGCGTGAAGCCCCGGATTCAACCCCCAGTGTCACACTCACAGAGGACTCTGAGAGACAAATCACGACACAACATTTTCTAAGTTACAGGTTATTTATTTATTTATTTATTTAGTCTTTTTGAGACAGGGTCTTACTATGCAGTTCAGGCTGGCCTTGAGCTCACTTTTATAGCCCAGGCTGGTCTCGAACTCACATCGATCCTCCTGCCTCAGCCTCCCGAGTGCTGGGATTACAGGCGTGCGCCACCACGCCCGGCCAGGTTATTTTTTTTGACTTATTATTCACTTAAAATTTTATTTTAATAAAAAAACATAAAAAAACGAAATCCAAAACAATGCAAGGGAGGGTAGCAGTGGTCAGTGTACAGCACATCATTAGCTTCAAACTAGTTACTCGGACTACAAGACGTCTGCACTCGACGGTCTGGACAGTGTGAGCACAAGCCCATCCCGCGGCAAGCCAAGCACGATGAGTGCTGCAGTTATCTCATCCACCACGTATACACACAGTTTTTCCCCTTCACCCCTCCCTTCCTTGTTTTCTCCATCCCCTCAGCCCAGTTTCTTTTTCCTTTTGAAATGTCTTCCCGTTTTGCAGTATCTATTTTACATTTTAGATCTTATTTATTCATTCAGCTTCTCACAGTAGGGAGACAAAAGAACTTCTACACTGATTTATTTCATTGATGAGTATGGTCTGAAGTTACATACACTTAGCTATAAAAGTCTCAAGTTTGTACTTTTTTAATTTTTAAAAATGTATTTAGTACAGGGTCTACAGGATCTCGCTATGCAAATGGGACTTGTAGTGATCCTCCTTTTCAGCCTTCCAAGCTCTGGGATTACAGGCATGTCAGATTTATCCTTCTCTATGGCTGAGTAATCCATCGTAAAAAAGACCCTGTGTTTTCTTATCCATTCCTCAGTTGATTCATATTTGGGTTGTTTCCAAGATCTAGGTATTACAAATTGTGCTGCTATAACATGGGTGCACATATACCAATGTGGTGCCATGTTTTTACTTCTCCTGGGAAGATACACAGAAGATTAGATGGGTTGGATGGGACCTCTAGTCCTAGTTTTTTTGAGGAATCTCCACACTGATTTCTATAGCAGTTGCACAAGTCTGCACTCCCAGAAATAGTGGAGAAGGGTTTCTTTTTCCCCATTGGTTATTTTTTGTCCTTATTTGTTGTCCCCACTTGTCCTTAGTGATAACCATTCTTTCTCGGGATGAGATGGAATCTCAGTGTTGTTTTAATTTGTGTCTCCTGGGTGGTCAGACATGCCGAACATTTTTTCATATATTAATTTGCTGTTTTTATTTCTTCTTCATCTCAAAAGCGCATATTCATCTCAGATGCCCACTGTTGGATTGGGTATTTGAATCTGGGAGGTCTGATATTTCTGAGTTCTTTATATGTTCTCCATAATAACCCTCTGAGGATCAGCTGGCAAATGTTTTTCCCACATTGTAGATTGTCTCTTCACGTGGCGGGGGTTTTCCCTTGCTGTGCAAAAGCTTCTTAGTAAGATAAGATCCAAGCTGTGGACTCTATGATAGCTCCTGTGTGAGCGAGGTTCTGGTCATAAAGTCTTAGCCTACACTGATGTCTTTAAGAATTTTGCCTGTCCTATCTTCCATCAGATTTAACATTTCTGTCTTAATATTTAGATCTTTGATGCATTTTTCTAGCAGTATCCATCCGTCCATCCATCTATTTATCATCTATCTATGTTATGGCTGGCTCAGCCTGCCCTAGGGGTGGGGCTGGCTCAGCATGTGGTGCCAGGGATGGAAACACAGTCCCTGCAGTTGCCTAAGCTTGCCTAAGCAGGCGGTTTAGATCACTGAATCACCTCACCAGCCCTCTAGCACCATTTACTAAAGACTTTCTTTCACTGAATATGTGTGGCACTTTTGTCAAAGATAGGTGGCTGAGTATGTCTGAACTATTTCTGCATCTTCTAGACTGTTCCATTGATCTTTAGGTCTGTTTGGGGGGGGGCAGCGAGAGGCTGTTTTTGTTTTGCTTTCTATCACAGTAGCTTTATAGCGTAACTTCAAGTTAGGGATTGTGATGCCCCCGCCTTGCCTTTGTTGCTCAGAGTTGCCTTCGCTACTCTAAGTCTCTTCTAACCAATGAATTTTAGGGTTTTCTCTAATTCTATGAGATATAGTATTGGAATTTTGATAGAAATTGCATTACATCTTTATAACAGTTTTGGCCATTTTTTCTTTTTTTTTTTTTTTTTTTGGCCATTTTTTCTATATTGGTTCTTCCTACCCAGGAATGCTTACTATTTTCTATTTTCTGATATCTGCATCAATCTTCTTTTTCAGAGTATTGTAGTTTTCACTGCAGTGGTCCTTTATATCCTTCATTAGATTGATTCCTAAGGCTATCTCTCTTCTCTTCTCTTCTTTCTTTCTTTCTTTCTTTCTTTCTTTCTTTCTTTCTTTCTTCCTGGATGCTATTGTGAAAAGTTTTTTCCCCCTAATTTCTCTCTCAGTGAGTTTATTATTCATGTAAAAGAATGCTATTGATTTTTGAGTGTTGACTTTGTATCCAGTTACACTACTGAATTTTCTTATTAAATCAAATTTT
The DNA here is from genome assembly GCA_004027025.1 of Myocastor coypus. Taxonomy (NCBI): domain Eukaryota; kingdom Metazoa; phylum Chordata; class Mammalia; order Rodentia; family Myocastoridae; genus Myocastor; species Myocastor coypus. The sequence continues at coordinate 86,316 of PVJA010003382.1, forward strand.
TTTTAGTGGAGTTTTTGGAGTCTTCTATATAGGATATCAAGTCATTTGCAAGTAATGATAATTTAACTTCTTCCTTTCTTATCTGTATTCCTTTCTTTTTTTTTGGGACCGGGGTTCGAACTCACGACCTTGCACTTGCCCAGCAGGCACTTGTGCCTCGGAGCTATCTCCCCAGCCCTTATCTGTATTCCTTTCATTTCTTTCTCTTGTTTAATATTTGCGGCTAAAGTTTCCAGGACTGTGTTGAGTAAGAGTGGAGACAGTGGACATCCTTGTCTTGTCCCTGATTTTAGAAAGCTTTCAGTGTTTGTCCATTTAGTATGATGCTGGCTGTTGATTTGTCATAGATGGCTTTTATTAAATTTAGATAAAGACCCTCTATTCCAATTTTCTGTAGGATTTTTATAATGAATGGGTGCTGAGCTTTAGCACAACTTTTTCTGAATTTACTGAGATGATTATATTATTTTTTTCCTTGTTTCTGTTAATATGATATATTATATTTATTGACTTACTTATGTTGAACTACTCCAGCATTCCTGGGATGAATCCTATTTAGCCAAGGTGTATAATCTTCTTGGTGATTTGCTGCAGTCTGTTGACCAGTATCTTATTGGGGATTTTTGCAACTATGCTCAGAAGGGAGATTGGCCTGAGGTTCTCGTTCTAGCTGGGTTTTAGTATCAGAAATGTGTTTGCTTCAAGGAATAAAGTTGGGAATAGTGCTTCCCTTTCAGTTTTATTAAAGGGACTGTGAAGTATTGGTATAAAGTGTTCTCTAAGTTTCTTATAGAAGCTGGGCACGGTGGTGCATGCCTGTAATCCCAGCACTCAGGAGGCGGAGGCAGGAAGATTGTTGTGAGTTTGAGAGTAGCCTGGGCTACAAAATGGGCTGAAGGCCGGCCTGATTTTTCATGCTCACTAATGTTTGTTTTATATAGTTGAGTGCACTGGTATTTGTTGCATATATTAATGATTGTTATCACTTCCTCTTGGGTTGTTCCATTTACAAGGATGTACTGACCTTTTTTTTAATCTCTTTTAATCAGTCTTGGCTTGAAATTCACTTTGTCTACAAATAGAATAGCTACTCCTTTTCTTCTGGGTTCCTGTCTCATGGAATATTGTGTTCCATCCTTTGACTTTTAGTCTATGAATTTCTTTTCAAAATAAATGTGTTTCTTGCATGCAGTATACACACACACACACACACACACACACACATATATATTTTTTAAAGAATTTTTTATTTTATTTATTTATTTTTTTCTTGTTTCAGAACCTTTGTTTGTTTATTCACTCATTTTTATGGCCGGCTCAGCCCACCCCGAGGGCAGGGCTGGCGCAGCATGTGGTGCCGGGATCGAACTGCGGTCCCTGAAGCCACCCAAGCTTTCCCAAGCAGGCGCTTTAGACCACTGAGCCATCCCGCTGGGCCCTTGCATGCAGTATATTGCTGGTCTTGCTTCTATTCTGCTAGTCTATTTCTTTTGATTAGTGAATTGAGACCATTAACATTGGTAATTATAACTTCTATCCTTGTCATGTTATTTTCCTGTTACTGGCTCCCCCTCTTTTTTTCCTACCATTTAATTGTTTGTCCTACTTGGTGGGTCCCTTCTGTTTAGGCTCGTTGGGTTATAGTCCTTGTTTTTTCTTTCTAGAATGTCCTTCAAAACACTCTGTAGTGCTGGGTTGGTGCTTATAAATTTCCTCAGATATTCTTTGTCATAGAAATATCTTATTTTTCTTCTGGTATTGAAAAATATTTTTGTGAGGTGCATCAATCTGGTTTGAAAGTTGTTTTCCTTCAGAGCTCAAAATATTTAACTCCAAACTCTCTTTAACTTGAAAGTTTGTACTGAGGAATTAGCTGTGATTTTGATGAGTTTTACTTTATAGGTGATTTGTTGCTTTTCCCTAACAGCTTTTAAGCTTCTATATTTGCACTGAATTTCTGGAATCTTGACTATGATATGCCTCCCTATATATTTTTTATCGTGGTTTATTTGAGTTCTATATCCCTCACTTATGTGTATGTCAAATTCTTTTTTTCTATCAGTGAAGTTTTCTACCATGACATCTTGAAACAGTTTCTCTTTGTTTACAACATTTATACTATCCCCTGCTTCTTATTTACTCCAGTTCATCTTAAGTTATTCTCTGCACTATCTAGCAGCAGCTGTATTGAGTTCTCATGGTCCCTTGATATATTTTAAGAAATTGTTCATGATCACTAACCACAAGCCTGTCTTCTGTATGTGCGATTCTGTCTTCTCTTTGGCTTAATCTGCTGCAAAAAGGAGTGTCTTTGTTCTCCTGGACATCTGTGTGATCTGCCTTGTGGATGCCTTTCTCTCCCACGCTGAGCATTTGTAACTTTGATAATTTTCTTAAGCTCCTCTACTTTTCTGTGTGCTGTAGAATCACTAAGGAAGCACGGTTTTCACTGTGAGCACCATCTTCACAGTTATACGACAAATGATTTCTGATTTGATTTTTTTCTAGAGCCTCATCCATTCATCTGCTTTGTTGTTACCACTTCAGAGAGGCCAAGTGGTGGCTTTCAGAGGGTGTCACCTCGTTGCCCCTGGGTTTGCATTTGGTGAGCTGGATGTCTGGGGTTACATTTTGTTGAAAGGTTTTCTCATTTTATTTCTTTTGTTTGTTTGTTTGTTTCATTTCAATTCCTTGGGTGATGTTTATAAACTGCCTATGGTATGTTGCTTTATTACTGGTATTTAGAGTCTTTTCTTTTCTTTTTGAGAGAGGGTCTCGCTATGCAGTTCAGGCTGGCCTTGAGCTCACTTTTGTAGCCCAGGCTGGTCTTGAACTCGCACCAATCCTCCTGCCTCAGCCTCCCGAGTACTGGGATTACAGGCGTGTGCCGCCACGCCCAGCATTTGGAGTCCTTAGGAAATGACTTCTAGTCAGTCTCAGTCTTGGAATACCAGGAAGAATAGCTGTTTAGAACAATTTTGTCACTGTTTGCTATAGTGGTACCAAGGACAATAGCATCACCTACAGCCTGAAAATGACAAACTGTGCTAACCACTAATTTGCTACCTTTAGCCATATGAACTAGGTTTGTGATTATACAATAAAATCTAAAACCAGAAAATTACATACAATATACATGTTCTTTTTTAAAATTTTATTTATTTATGTTTTTCTTGTTTCATAACCTTTATTTGCTTATTCACTCATTTTTATGGCTGGCTCAGCCCGTGCCCTGACGGCAGGGCTGGCACAGCATGTGGTGCCGGGGATCGAACCGCAGTCCCTGAAGCCGCCCAAGCTTTCCCAAGCAGGCGCTTTAGACCACTGAGCCATCCCGCTGGGCCCCAATATACATGTTCTTAATATGTCATTTTTGCCCTTTGGGTTTAAATTTAAAATGGGTTAGGGAGAAAATAGACAAATGGAAGAGGAGGAAGAGATTAGAAGTAAGGCCTGTGGGCAAAGGGGGAGCAAGCTAACTCTGGGAAACTGGTACAGAAGACTGGATGGGAAGAGGAAAGAGCTAATGAGAATAGACCGGAGTGACAAGGGGGTGAGAAAGGACGCGCGCGCGCACTCATGTAAAAATGAAATCGAACAATGAAAGGGGGGAAGAAAACCGAAAAGAAACGTTTTTTTAAAACACACACACACACACACACACACACACACACACTCACACACACACACTGAAAACCAGAGAGAGGAAAGGTCCACTTCGAGATTTGTGTGTGCTCTCCCTGGCAGACAACACGTGGAGACCGAGTCCAGAGCCCTGTTGATGCAGGGCAGCAAGCCCGCAGCTGTGGCATCTGGCCCTTTTGGTGGCCGGCTACCATCAGCGCATGGGTCCCAGCCCAGCTGGGGGCCACTAGATGGAGCCAGCAGTGCTCTGAGTTCTTTTTTTTTTTTTTTTTAAGAATTTTTAAATTTTATTTATTTATTTTTTTTCTTGTTTCAGAACCTTTGTTTATTCACTCATTTTTATGGTCTGCTCAGCGCGCCCTGAGGACAGGGCTGGTGCAGCATGTGGTGCCGGGGATCGAACCGCGGTCCCTGAAGCCGCCCAAGCTTTCCCAAGCAGGCACTTTAGACCACTGAGCCATCCTGCCGGGCCCTGCTCTGAGTTCTGAGCTCTGCGGCCTGCTCCACAACGGCTCCTGAACAAGGAGCCCCCAGCAGTGCCCACCGCCACCTGTCCGCTCCCGGCACTGCTGTGGTTGGCGTGGGAGCCTCTGGGTTGCCGCAACTGTATGAATCGCTCCCCTCTCCTGCAGAAGGCGCCCTTGGGTACCTCCTCCTCTGCCTTCACAGGCCTCAGCCCCCTCCTGGGCCCAGAGGACCCCCTTCTCTCCATCTCACCTTCCTCCCATCGCCATATTCCCACATCTGCACAGCAACACTCAGGCACTTTCCCTGCTGCTTACCACTCCGCCACCCTGCCCTGTCTATTATCTTTTTTTTTTTTTTTTAGAATTTTTTATTTTTTATTTTTTATTTCAGAACTTTTGTTTGTTTGTTCGTTTGTTTATTTATTTATTTATTTATTTATTTATTTATTTGTTTTTTATGGCCGGCTCAGCCTGCCCTTAGGGCAGGGCTGGCACAGAATGTGGTGCCGGGGATCGAACGGCAGTCCTTGCAGCCGCCTATGCCTTCCTAAGCAGGTGCTTTAGACCATTGAGCCATCCTACCGAGCCCCCTATCTATTATCTTTGACCAAGAAAAACTTCAGCAATGATATACAAACAACAAAAAGTGTTGCATCTGTAAATATCAATATCGTCATGATATAATCACGAATGGCTAACAGCCTGGATAGAGGCATGTTACCAACTTTAAAGACATCTTTGCTCCTAATAAATCCTACCAAGGGTTTTGTTGATGTTGTTGTTATTTTGTTTTGAAGAGAGGAGGTCTTTCTTTGTAGTCCAAGCTGGCCTCGGACTCAGGGCAGTTCTCTCTGCACTGTGTCCTATGTGTTGGGGTTATGGATATGGGCCACCTTGGATGGCCCTGAGATTGATTCAAACTAGTCCACTGTGAAGCCAAGTGGCCCCCAAAGCACTTGGACTAATATCGTGTCTTCTTATCTATAAGCCAGTTAAGTACAAATGTTAGAGGTTAACATATGCCTGAAAGTTGACACATAGAAACACATATTATCTAAATTACTGGGATCAGCGAGATAGCTCAGCAGTCTAAAGCACCTGCTTAGGCAACCAACTGCAGGGATGGCGTTTGATCCCTGGCACCACATGCTGCTCCAGCCCCACCCCCAGGGCAGGCTGAGCCAGCCATAACATAATAAATAAACAAAGTTTTAGAAAAAATAAATTATAGGGGCTGGGGAGATAGTTCTGTGGCACAAGTGTCTGCATGGTAAGTGCGAGGTCATGAGTTTGAACCCCGGTCCCACCTCCCCCCCCCAAAAAAAATATATATGTCACATTATCAAGCTTTAAGGCTTTTATTTGTAAGTCTCATGTAAGCCCCACTGGCCCATTAGCTGTTCCCCTGTAATGTCTTGGTTTTTTTTTTTACCAAGTTCTCACTATGCAGTTCAGGGTGACCTCGAACTCACTGTGTAGCCAGCCCAGGCTGGCCTAGAAGTCCAGGTGGTCCTCCTGCCTCAGCCTCCTGAGTGCTGGGATTACAGGCATGTGCCACAGTGCCTGGATTCTCTTATAATGTTTTAAGTGAAGTTGGCTATTCTCCAAAAACTATATAACCAAGCCAGGTGTGGTGGCACATGTTTGTGACCCCAGCACTTGGGAGGCTGAGGCAGAAGGACCATTGTTAGTTTGAGACCAGCCTGCTGCAAGTGAGCTCAAGGCCAGCCTGAACTGCATAGTGAGACCCTGTCTCAAAAAGACAACATAAAAAGCCGGGCATGGTGGCTCACACCTGTAATCCCAGCACTAGGGAGGCTGAGGCAGGAGGATTGGTGTGAGTTCGAGACCAGCCTGGGCTACAAAAGTGAGCTCAAGGCCAGCTTGAACTGCATAGCAAGACCCTGTCTCAAAAAGACAAAAAAAAAAAAAAAAAAAAAAAAAAAGGTAAAGCAAGAGGAAAATCCTCTTACACAGGGAAGGCTAGGCTAGGGCTGTTCACAGATTATACTGATGGTCAGGACCATCCGAATTGGAGTTATGATCGTGAAGTGCAGCTCCGCCAGGGCAGCCCTGTTGGGGTTACTGTGGGACGGTGCCTCTGTGACAGCATCTCGCTGTGTCAGGGCTGCTGCGGGGAGCCCCCCCCCCCAGGAAGTCACGGGAAGCTTCCTTCTGCTTTCAGTGCTTCGTGTGCCTTTGGGGAAGCGTGGAGCAGCTGGGCGCCTCCCCTTGCTGCCCTTTCACACTCCCTCTGCCCCTCTGCTGCAGCCGAGAGTGAGTGGATCTGTGTCCCACGTCCAGTGGGCATTGGCCATGCTGCGCACCGGCGTGTCACTCCGTGGATGCGCCCAGGGCCTGGTGCTCACGGTGCACAGGTCGAGTAGGCCTTGAGGCCCCCCAGGAGGGACGGAAAGGAGCCCCTTCCAAAGCATGTCCTTGCACCCCACCTCCTCGATGGCAGAGGTGGGGCCTGGTGGCTTCCACCTGGGTCGCGGTAGCTTCCCACAGGAACTCCTAATGCAGCCCAGCCCTGGAGGAGAGGCCGGGGTGGCCAAGGCTGGCCTTCCACAGGTGGCAGTGGTAAGGCAGCCCAAGAGACACCTCCTTGACTTTGGCCTTTGCCCTAGAAGTACCTTCTTCAAAAGATCTAGGGGATGACATAGACCTGTGCTCCGTGACAGGCGCCGGGGACAGCAGTTGCGGGGAGCCCAGAATGTGGGCCAGGACCCTAACCTGCCCCTGGCCCCACACATCTACATCTAGGAGGACATAGGCGGACAAGAGGGGTCCGGTTGTATTAGTGGAGAGAGAAAAATCCCAAACCTATTGCTTGACTCTTGACAAAGGCTTATTGGAGGGGTCTAGGGAGGGGACTCAGGTCACCGCACGCAGGGGACATAACGTCTCACCTCACCAGTTCCATGCAACCAGCTCTGAGGGCTTAAGCTGGCTGGCAGGTCTGCCGTTGCTTAGTGTAGAGAGGGCGGGTGGGGGCAGGGGCACAGGGCCTCTGCTGGTGGGCTCTGTGTCACCCCAGATCTTATCAGTCTTTTGTCTTTTGGCTCTAATTAAGCTTTTGTCCCTGGTGCCCCACCCCCACCTCTGTTTTAACAGGTCCTGGCCTTGGGTTGGCTCAGGCCCTGGACCTTCGTCCCTTTTGTCTCCGGGTCTCATCTCCTTTAGTGTTGTGGAAGAACTATGCTTGTTTTCTAGTTTCTTTAGTTGTCGTCAGGGACATTTGTCCAGGTTGCTTTAAGGTTTTTCTCTTTATTTGAGCACCCTGTAGTGTCCATGTTTTCTCAAAGTTGCCTGAAGAGTGTTTTATTCTAGGTGTTTGGCTCACACATGTGCCCAGTCTTTTATTCTGTGGCTGTCGTGTCAGTGCCGGGAGGCTCCCTGGTGCCCTGCTGGGACAAGTGGCTCCCTGGGACCCACACTCAGCACCGGCGATGACAGAAGAAAGGCAGGCCTCGCCCCACGAGCAGTGGGGGCAGGGCTCCTAGGTGGAGACACCCTGGGCCCTCGTCTCTGGCCTCTCATCAGGTCCCCTCGAGGTCCGACTGGCTCCCTGGGCTGCCTCCCAGGCCCACTGCCTGTGTGTGTTCCTAGGCAGGCTTTGATTTCCGCTTGCCCGCTTGTCCTCGTCAGGCCGCGGCTCAGAGATTTCTGGGCTGGTCAGGAGGACGCTACGGACAAGCTTGCTGGGGTTGGTGATTAAGCAAGGGGATGCAATGTGCCCTGCAGGTCGCAGGGTGACCCTGGAGCGCAAGCGGCCCTGGTAGGCCCCTCCTCTGTGCTGCCTTCGTGCTGTATTGGGGGCTGGGAGGGCGGCTGTTCAGCCGAGTGCGCCTCCGGCCGCCTTCATGTTTGTGGGCGCTCGCTCTGTCTCGTCAGTTGGGCTTTGAAGGCTGGGTTCTGGAGCCTTGGCCTCCTGGGATTACAGCGCTGCCTTGACCAATTTTGTGTTGATAATTTTTTTGAACTCCCTTTATAGCGCATGCTGGTCTCGAACTCGCAAGGATCCCCCTACCTCAGCCTCCAGAGTGCTGGGATTCCAGGTGTGCGCCACCACTCCCGTCCCGAGATATTCTGATAACACAGAGGCCTACTTCTGAGAAGCTGCAATGCCATATAAGGTGGGCCTAAAGCTCACAGCAGAAGGGTGACACAGGTCCGCTTTTGTATGAATGCACTTTGCCACCACCTTTTACAAACCCTAAAGTAAAGGAGCAATAGTAATGGGAGGCATAAGGGGCTGGGGAGATAGCTCTGTGGCACAAGTGCTTGTCTGGCAAGTACAAGGTTGTGAGTTTGAACCCCGGTCCCACAAAAGAAAAGAAAAAGAAAAAAGAAGAAAAGAAAGAAACGGGAGGCATAGTTTAATATAAACTCAGGCAAAATAGACAAGAGAAAAGCTGGGCATGGTGGTGCACACCTGTAATCCCAGCACTCGGGAGGCTGAGGCAGGAGGATTGGTGTGAGTTCGAGACCAGCCTGGGCTACAAAAGTGAGCTCAAGGCCAGTCTGAACGGCATAGCGAGACCCTGTCTCAAAAAGACAAAAAAAAAAAAAAAAAAAAGACAAGAGAAGGGATATAAGGAGAGAAGCCCAGTACTCTCACATGTATCAAGGAACAGAATTGAAAAGCAGTTTAACTTGCAGTACAAGCACCTGTCTGGCAAGCACAAGGACCCGGGTTTGATCCCAGCTACTGCATGGTGGTGCCTGCCGGCCTGTAATCCCACTACTGGGGAGACTGAGACAGGGCAGTTGCTGAGAGTCTGAACTGCGCAGCAGGACCCTGTACCAATAAGCAAACAAAAAGAAAGAAAAGGAAAGCCGTTTAGGTGCTGAGCTAAGGAAGAGCATAATAAAGATTCCTAAGACAAGTGAGTTTTTACACCCAGAAATATGTTGCATAAAATTTTTTTTTTAAAGGGACCAGCCAAATAGCTCAGTGGATTAAACCCTGGAATCCCAGCTCTTAGAAGGCTATAAAAAAGTGGATCACTGCAAGTCCAGTCTAGAAGTGAGACTGTGAACACTCTGTAGACCCTTCCCCCCCCCAAAAAAAAATAAATAAGTTGAATTAAATTAAAATTTGAGGGGCCCGGAGGATGGCTCAGTGGTCTAAAGCACCTGCTCAGGAAAGCTTAGGCAGCGGCAGGGACCGAGGTTCGATCCCCAGCGCCATATGCTGCGCCAGCTCTGCCCTCAGGGCAGGCTGAGCCGGCCATAAAAATAAACAAAAGTTCTAGCCGGGCGTGGTGGCTCACGCCTGTAATCCCAGCACTTGGGAGGCTGAGGCAGGAGGATTGGTGCGAGTTCAAGACCAGCCTGGGCTACAAAAGTGAGCGCAGGACCAGCCTCAACTGCATAGCGAGACCCTGTCTCAAAAAGACAAA
>PVJA010003383.1:0-48528 GCA_004027025.1 Myocastor coypus
AAAAAAAAAAAAAAAAAAAAAAAGAAAGAAACTCAGCACAGACTAGGCATGCGCCTTAGGGTGAGCATTTGCCTAGCGTGTAAAAAGCCTTGGATTTAATCCCAGGCCAAAAAACAAAGAAACTGAGTACCTGCTGAGAGGGACAGAAAACCAAGCATTTTTCACCTGCATTTGGGAGCTGAGGTTGAGGGGGAAGGAAAGGCTAGGGAGGACTTGTAGAGGACAGATATTCAAAGTCTTGGCTGGGGTCAGTGTGACAAAGATGCAGACATCTCTCAAGAGTGAACAACTATACATTTAAAATGCATGCATCTTAACGTAGTATAATCCCTGGCTACTCTACTCCTGCCTGGCTATAATTCAACTGCTGTTATTTCAAGGCAATCAATAAACCAGCAGCCAGCTCAACTCCCTGAATCTAAGGGTAATTTCCCTCCCTGCCTGATAGCTCCACTGTCCTCTGCACGCACCCGGCTGCACGCTTCATCCAATTAAGCAGCCGGAAGCTGGTTGCAAGTGCAATGCCAGGGTGGCTGCAAGGGGCCAGGCATGGTGATGCAAGTGCCCTCGGTGCAGTGGGAGGCAGGATGACTGGGCTCTGCTGTCTCTGCTTCTGGTTTTGCTCATCTTTCAGATTTCCAGAATCCCATCTTCTACCAAAACCACCTAGCAAATATAGAATGCCCAGATAAATTGAAATGGCAGAGAGATAGCAAATTAAAGATTTAGTTATTCCAGTTGTCATGTAGGACTTTAAAAAAAAAGACTTGCCATTTGCCTGAAAATAGATTTCCTTAGGGTCCTGGGCTTGTATTTGCCCCAGCAGCTTTGTCTGGAAAGAGGACACCCTTGACTGAGGTCACCAGCATAACTCAGCTATGCTAGGCCATACTTCCCTGATCCATTTTCTGAGCTTTTTTTTTTTCCCCCCCCAGATCTCTTGCACAGGCTCTACTCCAAGGCAGAAGAGTAAAGACAGGCAGGTAGAACAGGAGGAAACTGGAAGGGATAGAACTCCAAGGGCACACTGTAGAAATGGCTGCCATAATCAGCTGAATGCCTATAGGCAGATCACTCAATTGCCCCTGTTACAATAGAGCCAGCTGGAAAATACAAAACACATATCTGCTTGCTCTCCCAAGGATTAGGGCAGGTCACTGGTGGGTGTCACACCCAAGCCTCATGGCTTCCTTGGGGCCAAAGCTACAAGAACAAGGACAGCACCCCCTTGGGTGACAATGCCAGCCCGGCCTCTGAGGAGGCAGGCCTGCTTCTTCCTGGTAGTTTCTAGGGCTCTATCCTTGGTCTCTGGCAGGGTCACAACAGGTAGCTCAAAATGTGTTTTAGTCAAACTCAAAGGATTCTGAAATATATTTGTGCTTGTGGATGCTGCTCAGTGGTAATCTGTCTGAGATGACTGAAGCCTGGGATTTGATGGTCAGCCCTACAAAAATAAACAGTCCAAGAATTAAAACATTCTGTATTTTCATATTAAAACCTAGACTTAGGGCTGGGGACATAGCTCAGCTGTTTAAGTACCTGCCTATCAAGCACAAGGTCCTGAGTTTGATCCCGAGTACCACCAAAAACAAAACAAAAGAACCCTAGACTCCAGTTTGGGTTTTTTTGTTTTTTTTTTTTTTTAATATAAACGATTCTTATTTGTATTCACATAATATTATTTCCTACCCACAATAAAACATTAACATGTAATCAACTAGTTATCAAATGAATGCCCCTAATGTTAATTTTCTAATCATGCTGTTCAGTTTTGGAACTCAACTTTAATGTCATTCTTTGCTTGGCACTAAAAAACTGCCTGCTGGGGATATACCTCTGGGGCAAAAGTGCCTGCCTGGCAAGTGCAAGGTCATGAGTTTGCACCCCCGTCCCGCCAAAAAAAAATGCCTGCAGTCAACATCATATTTTTGTTCCATTTCCATAGCCTAATACCTTACAGAATATTAACTCCCATAAATTATAATTAAATAAGTTTTCATAGCTTCTTCTGCAATGTTATAATTTATAATATACAACATAAATTTGATAAGTAGAATAGTACATACTTTTTTAGAAAATGAAAATATACTTTTTAAAGTTTCTCATACTAAAAGAAAATATCATATCATGTCTTATAAATAGATTATAATTCAAAGAAATTGTATGTAGTGTGTTATATGTATGAATCTATGATCAACTCAGAATATACAGTACTTGATTAGGTTTATATATACAAATATATCAACTAAGAAAAAGTTTTCCTGATAGCAAAGAATTACTAAGAATACAGCATAACAAAAATACTGGAATGGCAAATATATGACCCACACTTCTAACAGTTTGGGGATAGGAGATTGTACAAAGTTTTAGTATGTGGTGGACATGGACAGTGTCCATGCTTACTGGAGGACAGGTGTCACTTGTGGGATTGAGCTACCATGGTGATACATCTTTATGTATCACCCAGGGTGATACCCTGGGTGTATACCCAGGGTGCCGGCCAGATAGTTCAGCAGACTAAAGTTCCTGCTGAGGCAAGTTCAGAGACACATTCAATTCCTGGTCCCACATGTCTGCCAACCCTGCCCCCACAGCAGGCTGAGCCAGCCACAGAGCCCAAGTATAGTAGCATATGCCTGTAATCCCAGTGCTGGGGAGGCTGAAAACAGGAGGATAACTACAACTTGGAGCTGCATAGTGAGACCTTGCAACAACCAAATACATTAAAAAAAAAAAAAAAAAAAAAAAAAAGATATACCAGTGGGCCTGCCACCCTGTCCATCCCCTGGTGGCCAAAGCTGGGTAATCACCCCTTGTAGATGGGATAAGAACAGCCTCTCTGTCCTTTGTACTACACTTCTTACTACACTTTTGACCTGGTACCCCATGTGTTAAAGGCTTGGTTTTCATCTCGGCACTACTGGGAGGTGGTGGAACTTCTAGGAAGTAAAGCCTACTGTGACATCTTCAAGTCTTTGAGGTATACCCCCAAAGGGGATTGTGGGACTCCAGTCATCTTTCCTCTTTTTCACTTTCCTGCCATGGAAACTTTGTTCCACCACACACTTGTGGCCAGTTATGCCACCACCAACACAAAGCCAAAGGGCCACAGACCATGAACTGAAAGCTACAAAACGGAGCAAAACAAACCTTTTTTTTTTCTTTGTCAGTTGGTTTGGTAGATTAGCAGTGTTGGATGCCCTCATTTATGTGAACTGAGACTCATTTATGTGAGCTGCCGGGGTTCTGGAGGCTTCTGTGAAAGGGTCACATGAGAGATCTGCCAAGGAGCTTTGCAGACCTTGTCCACACTTGTGAGACTCCAATACAGCCTATAGCAGGTACAGTACGGCAAACTCATACTCCCAAGATTTCCAGTAGTGTGTCCATTACTACATCTCAAACACTCTATCACTCTAACTATAAGAAATACTCTTTCACATCACCCATTCATGTATTCATCCATCCATCCACCTACCTGTCCACTACCCATCCACCACCTATCATTCCACCCATCCCCACCACCTATCTATCCATCTACTCATTGCATTAAGTGCTGTACCACCCTGTTCTGCCATGATGTTCCTGCCTTCAAACCAGCTATCCATGGACTAACCACTCTGAGTCATGAGCCAAAGTAAGTTTCCCCTTAATTTATGGGTGTCAAGTACTTGTTCCAACTATGGGAAGACAGCTATACCACTGAATAATGGGCATAGGGGTAGAGGAGTCATTTCTATATACATTATGCATTTTTCATAATAAAAAGTGAAAAGCATGAGCTTGCACAGGTCCCCATGTCCCCTCAGGGTCAAGGTCCTCAGAGAGCCAGGAAGAGCCCTCCCCTTCCCTCAGGTTTAGTGAGTATATCTATCCAGTGTCCACTCAGCCACAGAACCAAGATGGCAGTGCTTCCTCTAACTCTGGCTCTCTCCTTTGACCTCAGATCCTAGAACACAGTCACTTTCTCTGAGGAGGTAGAACACTGATAAAACAATAATAACCACCATGCAGACATCACAGTACTTACACTGCCATCTATATGCCCTGCCATGTGACAATCCCATAGGGGTAACAGACCATCTTACAGAAGGACTTGTCCAGGACACAGTGAGGGGAAAGGATTCAAACCCAGGCTCCAGTTGTGGTCAGTTATGGCAATAGCAAAGATATCCCCCAGAGACCCTAGCTTTGACAGAGAGGCTCTACAACAACCTCTCCACCCCCTGGAAACCTGGCATTGCCCCTCAGCACCACTTTGACCTCTCTTCACCTATAGATAGGCCACACAGGTATACTTGGGCAGTGCCATGTGTCCTCAGAATCTAACAGAACCCAGCTGGCTGAAGAATGGCATTGAGCAAGGCCAATGAACCTAAGACCCATTTTATGACTTACTCTTACCAGACTCCAAGGCTCTAACCTTGGCTTTATAGGCCAAATTCAAATGCCTCCTATACCTGTCCTGGGTTCTCTAGGCAAGCTAGTGCCTCGGGTCTACAGCATATCCTCCTAAGCCTAAAAACCTAGGGACACTGTCACCCCCTCTAAGAACTCACACTCCATCAGCACACCCTGTTGAGAACAGATCCACGCAGGGAAGTTCAAGGAAGCATGTCACCACCCTACAGCTAGCTCCTATGGGCATGAGCCTCTGCTCAGAGCTGAGAGCTGTCCCTTTCTCACCAGGCAAGAAAATCACTGGGTCACTCTCTGCTGCATTCTCTTCATGAGGGACTGTTACACTTGGGGCCATCCATCAGGCAAGGATCCATGCTGCAAGTTCCCACACCAGCTGGCATGGCCCACTACCCCATGCAACCAATGTGGCTGGCAGCCCTGCTTGGAGCAGCTCTCCATGTCCTGGCCTGAGTGGAAGGCCTGGGCCCACCCCTGCGCCCTGGGAAATGCACCCAAAGCTGGCCCTAGAGCCAGGCGCAGGCAGTCCAGGGATGTGTGGCCCTATTCTCCAGGTCAGCCCCACCTCATGTGCTTCACAATCCAGGTAGGATGTGAAACAGTAGCATATCTACTATGTAGGTAGACTTAGGGTAGTAACAACGCACTGCTCCTTTCCCTGCGTCCTTCCAAGTGTCCCTGGGCCTTAGTTTGTAAAGGTGCTATGTCCCTGGCTGGCGATATAGCTCAGTGGCACAGCACCTACCTAATAAGCACAAGATCATGAGTTTAATTCCCATACCAAAAGAAAAAAAGATGCTGTGTTCCAAATGTTGGGCCAGGCCTGCCTAGAAAGGAGGTGGCATCCTTAGAGACCAACTCTGATGCAGAGCCCCATGCCCCCTGCCCTGCTCCCATGATCAGGACCCTGGCCTGGTGCTAGATTCCTTGCCTTTCCCTTGTCCTGCTGCTGGGACCGCCACCTCCAACAAGGGCAAATACTGCTGTTGCAACTCCTTCCAACCATAGCCAGGAGCGACAGGAGCCACTTGGCCATAGAAAGCTATAGCTCCACCTGACACAAGGGCATCTGATCCAAATCCACACCAGAGCAGCGGCTTGCAGCTGCCTTTCCACAGGCAGGATCACTTCATGAACTTGTACCCTTCCATCAGTCACACTGTAGCATGGCTACCTCTTCTGTCCCTGACATTTGTCTTTTGAGAGAAAACAAGTAGAAAGGTAAGATACGGTGCAAGAAAGAAAAAGAAAGCCTGGGGCTTGGCAAGTGAGACAAGCTGAGGCACCTAGGAGGCTCAGCCCAGGCACCTAACCCTGCAATAGGTGTGTGTGTGGGGGGGCAACACAGGCCTCTGGGTCCAAACTCTCATCCCACTTCCTATGTGATAGCTCTGGATGAGTCACTTACTTTTGCTGAGCCTTGGGCTCAGTGAGGGCTATATAAGGTGTGCACAGGACATGGCATTGGGTATAAGACCAGCCAAGTATCCTCGTGCCACTCTGTCTTCCAGGTGACTCAGGGGGCATTTGTTGACGTAGAAGATGACCACAGTTCTGTAACTAGGGTGGGACCTCATTCTTGCATCTAACCTGTCACTTCTACAGAAGATCTGAGCAGAGCTAGGGAGTGGTCATCCAGCAAACAGGAGAGGCTGATTTAGCAGTCCATCCTGACTTCCACCCTAGTCTCCTGCTTCCTGTGTGCAGTAGAGCACCAGACCAGGGCCTGGTTTCTGCTCAAAGACGATCCTGTCCCTGCCTGACAGAAAGCTGTCTAGAGGCATGATCACTCAATGCACTGTGAACCCCTAGAAAAGATATCCCCTCCCCATGTTCCTAGAGGGCCCCAAGTCAGGCCAAGCCAGAACTGCACACTGTCGAGGCTACAGGACTGGCTGAAGCAAATCAAATACATATTTTACAAAATTTCTTTATTAAGTACAATAAAGGAGAAAGGAGAGCTAACTGCTTCATCAAAAGATTCACTCTGAGATCCATTTAAATCTGTGGGCTTTTCTACTACATTTACCCTGATTCATGTACGCATAGCTTTTAGATTTTTCTTTTTCTCTTAATAAAACAGGGTCCACCTGTTCAAAGCTACTGGAAAAATAGGTGACTCTTCAACTATTAACCAAATATAGTGCCACCTTAGCCTACCTTCTTTAGTCAATATTTACATGGACTTCAGCCTGCCTTAGAAAGGAAATTTGAAAGTATGTGGTGAACAGCAGAGCGGTTGTCTGGATACGTGGGCTGCCCATAGTGCGGAGCCAAGTTTCCGGGCCGGCCTTTCACAGGCATCGCAGGTGGGTGCAGATAGCACCATTCATCAGCTTCAGCACTGGGATGCTGTGGTGCCTGCCACCAGCCAATCCAGGTTTTGGTTTTTGTTTTGTTTTGCTTTGTTTTGTTTGTTTTTCTAAAAATGATTAGATTGAAAAGGAGAGTCTTGCCGGGGTGTGATGGTACACGCCTGTAATCCCAGCACTTGGGAGGCTGAGGCAGGAGGATCAGTGCAAGTTTGAGACCACCCTGGGCTATAAAAAGTGAGTTCAAGGCCATCCTGAACTGCACAACAAGACCCTGTCTCAAATGTACAAGAAAGAAAGAAAGAAAGAAAGAAAGAAAGAAAGAAAGCTGGGCGTGGTAGCTCACGCCTGTAATCCCAGCACTCAGGAGGCTGAGGCAGGAGGACTGGTGTGAGTTGGAGATCAGCCTGGGCTACAAAAGTGAGCTCAAGGCCAGCCTCAACTGCATAGCGAGACCCTGTCTCAAAAAGACAAAAAAAAAAAAAAAAAAAGAAAGAAAGAGGAAAAGAAGAGACTATTTTATATTTTAGTAAGGGTCTACTGCATCTACAGGGTCTCACTATGTAGATCAGACTCGGAGTGATTGTCCTGTTTTCAGCTTCCCAAACTGCTGGGATTATAGGCACTCCCACTCTCATCACAGCTCAGCAAACCCCGTGGGCAGGGTCAGCATGGCAGGCTGGGGATAGAACCCGGCTGCTAAGTCTGCCTAAGCAGGTGCTGTAATCCACTGAGCTATTTGGCCAGTGGGAAAAGGAGAGACTTTTGAAAGATGCAGGTCAGATTTATTGAGACAAAATTCACAGAGTGAAAATGTACCCTCTTAAATGTTTCCAGAGCAGCTGGAGCCTCCGTGTCCCATCAATCACAGCCGGGACCGCAGGGGTCTGTAGAGGGCTCCATAGTGTGTCTGCCTCACATCTGCCAAAACTATGCCCCCAACTAGGGTGGAAAGCCACTCAATGCCATGCTGAACAGAGCAGTGGTAAACATCTGCAGACAGGCAGCACCTCCACCTCCACTCTCTCTGTTCAGCTATCTGGCCAGGTGGCTGAAGGTTTGAGCTGCTCAAGGCATGCACAGCAAAGGAGCTGTTATCTTCATTCTGGGCTCCAGGCCCTGGGCCTGGCCTTTTGTTTTGCTAAGCTGGGGGAACCCACCTGAGACTCTATATCCTGGCTCCCACAGTGTATCTCCACTGGAGTCCCTGCATCCCACTCACCCACTGCTGTCCCAGGAAGCAGGCAGGAGGGGTCCTGGGCTGCTGTACAGGAGAGACTTCCAGGGTCTATGGCACGCTGGCAGCCCAGGAGCAGTGAGTAGTGCTGAATAGAACAGTGAGAGACAGGGCTGAGTGCTGAGGGGCAGAGCCCGCTTCATGGAAGCCTGAGCAGAAACTAGAAGCAACCAGCAAAGGAAAGGGGTCAGAACTTGTCTATTGATGGCAGCACCCATGAGGGGTTAGGGTTAGGAAGCATACAGCAGGGTAGTGGGGGTGGAGGAGGCTGGCAAGAACCCTCAGGGCTCCTGGCAGGGAGAACAGCAACAGCCACTTCCTCCCCACAGTCAGGCAGTAGGGGATGAGGTGGGAGAGGGCAGGGCATCCCACATGGACTCAGCTGGCCATTTGCATGCATCTCCTTGAGCATTCTCTGAGCACCTGATGTCATAATGGCAGGTACTCAATAAAAGTTCACCGATCATAAAGGTCTAGGGGGCAGGAGGCGAGTCCACTGCCTTCCACTTATCTATCTTCTTCCCTCTTTCCAACTATAGTTGCTGATGTCAGTGTCAGCATCTACTGAGCTCATAAATGCTGACACTCAGAGCTCAATGATCCACTGGAAGGGGTACAGACCTCCTGGGGGGAACCTGGGCTGCACGTGTACCTGACTGGTCAGGCCTACCAAGAGGATGGCTGCTGATGTCAGGAGGGTTATGCTCTGCATAACCTCCTGCTCTGCAAGGAGTCTTAGGTGGGCCAGGCACGAGGCTTGGTTCCACCTCCCAGAAGTCACCTTGAGTCAGCTGGGGCTCCTGGTCCACAGCTCAGACTCCCTGCCCTCCTAGTTTCACGGTCCCCATGACCAAGGCTGCTTATGCCTAAGGAGCAGCTCACTCGGGTGAGGGAATGTGGCCTTGGGGAAGCACCCATCTCCACAGGCAGGGAAGGGAAGCCCAGCTCCTACACAGGCGGCTCACCGGAGGCCCATGGACCACAAGCCACAGCAGCGGGGATGTGGGCAGACTTAAGATGCTGTGGGTGTCATCCCCCAGGCCCCAGGGACCTAGAAACGAGAGGAGGCCATTCACTGAGTGTGAGCTGGACCTAGGCTGTGCAGCAGCAAGCAGGATGCCTCCAGACCTCCAGAGGTATATGTGATGTTCATTTTCCAGGCAAGGATGCTGAGCTTCAGAGATGAAGCCACCCACCCAGGAACACACAGCTCCTGAGACAAGAGAGGGCACTGTACCCAGAATGCTGGGCAGTCTGGCTGTGCCTAGGGTGGCCAGCTCAGTCCATCAGGGCAGAAAGTTTTTGAGTCCCTGCTCCAAGAGGAACAAGTTGCTGGGCCTGGTTGCAAGGCCATCTACACAGGCCATGATTACCTGGACCAGCCCCAAGGGCTGACTGCCCAGCACTGCTTCCAAGAAGGTCCTCTGGGGCCAATGGCACTCCCTGAGTCTGAGAAGGGCACAGCTAATCTTGTTATTTTTTAAGGCAAGTGAAGAAAGTGGTTTGCCTAATTGAGCTCCCTCACA
This sequence comes from Myocastor coypus, assembly GCA_004027025.1. Classification (NCBI taxonomy): domain Eukaryota; kingdom Metazoa; phylum Chordata; class Mammalia; order Rodentia; family Myocastoridae; genus Myocastor; species Myocastor coypus. The sequence continues at coordinate 9,495 of PVJA010003383.1, forward strand.
GTTAATCCAGATACAGGGCTGAGGCAGTGATTGTGGACTGATACCAGCAGCACACGGGACTTGGACCTCAGGTAAGCCCAGGTGAATGCACCAAGTGCCCTCAGATCACCGCAGCCTCCTGATTACCTCTGAAGCCTCACCTCAGGGCCACCTCTACCAACCAACCTGGTGTCCCTGGGCTAGCTAAGAGAGGCCGCTCTCTGAGCTGATCCTCAATCCATAGCTTTCCACTGAGAATTAGCTGAACAAGCTCAGCCTCAGGAAGGACACAAACAGACCCAGAGCACAGGCTCTGGGTGTTTGAGTGGGATTGTCTTTTATGGAAGAAAAGATAAAAATGATTTAGGCTTTCAAAAACAAGTGACCACACTCCTGGCATTTTTTATCACCACCCAGGTTACTGGGCTTTTTAAATGCACAAATCTGTCTGATCTCCAGGGCTGTGAGAAGTGGCAGGACTCAGAGTACAACTCTTCATTTCCCTGAGAACCAGTGTGGGCCTGTAAGATAGGGGCTCCCTCAACTGATGTGTAAGATGACAGGTGTGGGGCTTCACTCCCTGAGACACCAGACTCTTGAGCATCCAGACACTGGAAGGGGACTGGGGCATAACTTTGCTCTTCCCTGCTGTTTCCCTCAGAGGCAGCTCTTCTATCCTCAAACCCCATGTTGTCCAGGCCAACATCACTGCAGAGTAGGTTAAGATACAGACTTTTGAGTAGCATGCAGACTGCTGAAATTGAACCTGCTGTCTGCAGCACTGCAGAAAAGCTCTGAGCCTCTATCACATTCTTCAGGTCTCTCAAGTGTACTCCAGGACTGACTCAACCCTCAAAAGCCTGTCCCTGACTAGAAACTTCTCTGAAAGAATTCCTATGGTGGGGCCCAGCAGAATGGTTCAGTGGTCTAAAGCGCCTGCTTGGGAAAGCTTAGGCGGCTTCAGGGACCGCAGTTTGATCCCTGGCACCACATGCTGCGCCAGCCCTGCCCTCTGGGTGGGCTGAGCCGGCCATAAAAATGAGTGAATAAACAAACAAAGGTTCTGAAACAAGAAAAAAAAATTAATTAATTAATTTTTAAAAAAAAAGAATTCCTGGGGCTGGCGAGATAGCTCCATGGCACAAGTGCCTGCCTGGCAAGTGCAAGGTCGTGAGTTTGAACCCCAGTCCCACCAAAAAAAAAAAAAAAGAATTCCTATGGTATTTTCTGGTGTATCTGCTGTTACTCCCTACTTTGATTTGCTCAGGAAGGTGGTTGCTGAGTTTCTAAGCTGCAGATGGGGCTCACCACAAGTCACGAGGGTCAGTACCAGGACTCATCTGCCCCTTCACCACAGTATGGTGCCTCCACCAGGCCTAGGCCAGGAAACTACTTTGGCTCTAGAGAAAGGTAACACCCAGATAGGTGCTCTCCAGAAGGGTTACTTAGGCACCACAGGTCCTAGAACCAAGGTCCTTCTCGTACAGCAGCAGTAACCTTCCCAAAGTTGAGAAATTGGCCCCCCACATTTCTCTGGTCTAAAACAAGCTGTGAGCTTGAGCCCATGCATAGGATTTGCAAGATATAATCCTAATGACTTTCATTTACTCATGAGAAGGCAAAATTTTTTTCTTTTTTTATGGAGGTAATGAGCAGAACATATTCATTAGGGGAAAGAAAGCTCCTGTCCAAGAGAGGGACAGGAGGGGGGGGGTCCCAAGTGGGTGTCCCCGAGAAGGCAAAATTGTGTCACCAGAGAACTTCCAAGCTGATCTCCCACCAGGAGGGTAGTGCAACCTATAATTACAGCACTCAGGCAGCTGAGGCAGGAGGGTCAACATGAATTAAGGCCAGCCTGGGCTCCTTAGTGAGTTTAAGGCCAGCCTGAATTACAGGACCCTATCTAAAAAAAAAATAATAAAAAAAATTTAAAAAAGAAGAAAAATAATACTGAGCTCCCATTCTGAGCTTGGTAGGGAAGTTTGTATGCCTCTCATGGGAATAGCTAGGGAGCAATTAGACAGGGCTCTGGGGAGCTGACCGGTCAGTGTGTGCACAACATGTCATGTAACCTATGTCATAGAATCTTCCCAGCCACCTATAAAGAAAGAACTTCATGTAAGGACACAGAGGCATAGAGAAGCTAAGTAACTTGCCAAAAGCCACGCTGTTGAGACAAGGGGAAGCCAGGCTTTCCTCTCTATCCACTAAGACCCTGAACCTGCTCTCCATCCGGCTGGCACCCAGCAGCCCCACCTGCATGCCCAGACAGATTACAATTCTCTGCCCTCATGTGTAAAGGGCAAGAGACTGCATTGATGCTCTCAAATTTGAACCAGCTCTGACTGCCTCTATTTCCCTGGAGAGAAAAGACATTTGAACAGATTTCTTTCCCCACGTTATTTTACCACCATGGAATCACCAAACCCTAGATTGAGACCTCTGAAACTGGACCAACATAAACCCTGTCTTTTTCAAAAAGAAAGAAAAGAAAAGACATTTTCTAAGCCAAAGCAAAATAGGGTTGCTTCCTCCACTTTCTGGCCACCCACACATTAAACTTAGATAGAAACAGGCGTTTGAGCCACCGTACTCCAGGACCCAGGACCACAGAGTTTCCATCAAGAGATCTAAAGACAGGCTTTGGGGAGGAAGGAGCAAGCACGTGTTATCATGGTGAGAGCTACACTTGCTCCTTGCTCCTCAGCCTCTCAGGCCCTCAGATTGGGCACTTATGGTCCCTTAGCACCTTGTTTCTATATGGGTGCACTCTGGGGATGCCTGGCCAGTGTGCCCTATGCTCTTGCCAGGCTGCGCCCACTGCATTAATCTCCCACCATGATAACAAACACCAAGCATAATCAACTTACAAAGAGATTTATCTTGGCTCACGGATTTGGTGAGGCCGTGTTCATCCTCGGTGCCACAGCTTCGGGCCTTTGGCTGCACATCATGGCAGAAGCATAAGGCTAAATTTAACTGCCAAGCTGGGTGTGGTGGCACACGCCTATAATCCCAGCACCTGGGAGGCTGAGACAGGAGGACCAGTGTAATTCGAGAGCAGCTTGGGCTACAAAAGTGAGCTCCAGGCCAGCCTGAACTGCATAGAAAGACCCTGTCTCAGAAAGACACACAAAAAAAAAAGCCTGCCAAGAAATGAAAGAGGAAGAGGGAGAGACCAGGATCCCAGCCTCCCATTCAAGGGCACACTTCCATGATCTGAAGACATCTCACAAGGCCCCACCTCTTAAAAATTCCACTGACATCTAACATCACTGGTGAGATGTCAATACGTGAGTCTTGAAGGACATACATCTGAACCATTGTATCCTTTAAAGTCTGATCTCTCCAGAGCAGGTTCAGGAATTGTGGCCTGGGAAGCAGGGCTGGCCAGGACCTCAGGTATGGAGCCAGTCTCTCATCACAGTGCAGGTCACAGTGGAAGGCTGTTCTAGAGCACTATGAGGACCCCCACCTATGTGGCCGTGTGTGTAGAGTGCAGAGCAAACAGATCTGCCTCTTCTTACCATGCAGGGTCCCAGCTCGCCTCTTGCCCAAGTTTGCCCCTCTGTGCTCCAGGAACCAAGTACTCTGTGCTCTCCAGTATATCCTACCCAAGAGGCATCTGTTCCCTGTCCTTAGCCTGCCTCCATCACACTGTGCTGTCAGGCCACCCTAAAGATGCTTGAAGGCTGGGTTTGGTACCACATGCCTGTAATCCCCACACTTGGGAGGCATAGGTAGGACCAGGAGCCAAGCAAGCTCAAGATCAGCCTGTGCCACATAGTGAGTTCAAGGTCAGCCTGAACTGCATAGTGAGACCTTATCTCAAAACAGCCAAAAGAAAAAGAAAGAGCTTCCTTGCATCCACTGCCTGGCTGGGTGATGCCTTGCAGCAATTGTAAAACAAGCTCCTGACCTGGCTGTTTCTTTTAGGCCTGAGTCCTGGACTCATTTCCTCCGCCAGACTTACAGACTTACAGCCTCTTGACAATAGGCCTAGCTTGACTCCTCTCATCCTTCTAAGGGTACATCCATGACTCATTCATTCATTCCATTCCAGAACAAACTCTACTCTTGCCTGCTTCTAAACTTTTGCTCAGAATGTTCTCTTTCGTTAATAATGAAGTTGTGTGAAGTAGGAAATGTCCTTAGTTTTAGAAATGCTACGATGAAGTGTAGAAGGGGGATGGGCCTGGACATCCATGACGTCAGCAAATACAAGATATTCTGGAATCTTGGTGACAGTGCTTGGTTGCTTGTTCTCCCTACTCTTCTGTGTACTCAAACAGTATCAACTAAAAACAGAATCTCCTTCTAATACACCTATCCATTCTCCGCTTGTTCTTTCCTGCTAAAACCTCCCCCTCTCTCAGGTGTCCACCTCTCTCCCTCTTAGTCTTAAGACCCTGAGATACTTTGCCAAGCCCTCACAGCACAGCATCTTGTGAGCTCTGAGGCCTCCTCTGTACCCATCTTACCTCCTCAAGCCTATGACTTCACAAGAGGGATCAGACCTCCCATGACCTGCCTGATAGTCTACACAGAATCCCTAACAAGTGAGGTGCTCACAGCCAATGCCACTCTCATGTTACAGTGGCCTGAACGAGATGCTGGTGTCGTCTAGGGACACCAAAGCCATCACTAATAGGGAAAGAATAAAAATGCCTGATGGCACCAGTGTCAAACAAACAGCATGTGCCCAGCAAGGCTGGATAATGCCACCTATCTTGCTGGAGTCATCTCTTCCCCATGTCCTGGCAATGCCTAAGCTTCTCTGACTCCACTCCTCACAGATGCTAAGGACCTCTCCACTGAATTTTCAAAGAACAGCCTTCAAATGAAACCTGGCTCGTGTGACCTCTCCAGAGTGTGGTGAAGCATGACAGGATGCCAGGGCTTCTGATATTTGCTATATCTGCCAGGGCTGTGGGAAGAAAATCACAAGTTAAGGAGATGACCCCTGCAGGGCTCTGCATACAGGTATAAAGCTCTGAGAAAGGTGGTTGAGGGTGGGCCAGATAGCTCAGCAGATTAAAGCACCTGCTTAGGCAGACACGGGGACCAGCGTTCAATCCCCAGCATACAGTGCTGGCCCCGCCCCAGGGCACACTGAGACAGTGATTGAGACTGAGTGGTGGTGTGCACCTGTAATCCCAGTGCTTGGGAGGCTGAAAACAGAAGGATCTCTACAAGTCCAATCTGTGTAATAAGACCCTGCAGTCCCTATACTAAATACATTAAAAAAAAAAAAAAAAAAAAAAAGATGGTGGGAGGGGACAGAGAAGGAAAGGGGATGAGAATGAACTAAGATGCGTTATGTAAGTGCGTCAAACCCACACAAGAAATTTAAAGACTATGCACTGCAAATATATAGTAATAAAAACTAAAATATGGGCTCGTGAGATAGCTCTGTCTAAAACACCCGCTTAGGTAAGCTTAGGCAGGCAAAGTGACCATGGTTTGGTCCCTAGCACCACATACAGTGCAAGCCCCACCCTGAGGGCAGGCTGAGCAAGCCAAAAACTGAACAAACAAACAAATAAATAAATAATAAAAATACAATAAATAAAATAAATTTTAAAAAGAGAAAGGTGATTGACATGACCACCCACCCAGTCACTGTCCTTCCATTCATAGTTACCAGCCCATGCCCAACCCTCGGGAGCCCTGCTATCTGCTATAGAGCTGACCTGGCCTCCCAACCTCCAAAGCATGGCCAAGGAGGACCTGGGGACAGAGTGGGTGATTGGGGGCTCTGTGACTCCTATGTGGAGGCCAGCCACAATTGTCCATGACCCCCCAGTAACTGCTAAACTATCAGTGTGGACAAATGCTGCCTCACTGTCCTCATAGCTACAGCCTCAGTGACACTGGGACTATTGCACTTGCTGGGCACTGACTCGGGCTCCTGTTCACTGTGATTACGTTTTCTGTCATTTTACAGGAAAGAAAGAAAGAAATGGCCATAGCTGGGCTCTGCATGAGCCAAGTAGCTGCAGGACACAGCTGCCACTAGCTAAGGCCGCATCTTTTGAAGTGCCACGCCGCCTCCACCTTCTGTGTTCCAAACAAGCTCTCAAGCAAAGCACAGCTCCTCCTGACCCACCCAATGTTCCCTATTAGCAGCTCCACTAGTAATGTGAATTAATTAAGTCAATGGGAAGCAAATCCACATGAGAGCAGCTCCAATGAGTGGCTTCACACCTACCAAGGCACAGGATCATATTTTCAAGGCTTCCCATGCCTATAAGTCTATGGGGACACACAGGCTTCCCACATGGCAGCCTTTTACCTAGACCTGCTGCTCAGGCAGCTAGGGAGCACCTACTACATGCCAGGTGCCAGATACTGGGGAAAATAAGCCAAGGACAGCCTCTGTCCTTGGGAAGCCTTCTGTCTGTGGGTAAAGACTTACGAAGCTATCAAGGTCTTTATCCAAAATTGGGGTGCTTAGAGGAAGAATAGCTAGAGTGGGGGTAGTCAGGGAAGGTGACTGTCACTGCAGCCAGAGATATGATAAGGAGAATCACACAGAACATAGAAGGGCCTTCAAGGCACAACAACATCTTAAGAGTCCTGGTGTCACCTGGCCTCCTGTGTGGTGCCCCCAGCCCTAACAGTGGGTCTGTGTTGGGTAGGCTCCCTCACACCTTCTGTTGTCCAGGGGACATGGAGCCTTGCCCAGTGAGCTTCTTTTTTTTTTTTTTTTTTTTTTTTTTTTTTTTTTTTTTTTTTTTTTTTTTTTTTTTTTTTTTTTTTTTTTTTTTTTTTTTTTTTTTGCGGGACCGGGGTTCAAACTCACAACCTTGCACTTGCCACGCAGGCACTTGTGCCTCGGAGCTATCTCCCCAGCCCCCCAGTGAGCTTCTTAACCTCATGCTCTAGAAGCAATAGCTCATGTGCCAAGATCACCAGGGATTCCCTAGTGTTTGAGCTGTGATTAGAGGGGAAGTGTGAAGGAGGGTCTCAGACATGTCTTCCCATGACAGAAGCCAGGTTACCAATGAGAAGCTGAGTGACATTAAAGTCCATAGCCGAATTCTGGGGAAAACTCACTCGCCATTTAACAGAGGTGAGGGCATAAGTTCTGAGAGGTACATCGCTCTAGGGACACCGTAGTGAACTTACACACCCTGGAAGGTAGCCTGCAACACATTTCAGCCATACACAGAGCCCACACTCCTAGTGACAGCACCAAACACAGAAAGCTGTAAACACAGAAAATTCAGGTGAAAATACCAGGCAACAGATAGGATGTTTTCAGCTCCATGATAATCATGTCACCAAAACATCATTATGTGGCTCATGACTACAGCTCCAGATAACATGACAAAGGGAAACAGGATACATGGGGTAGAGAAGGCAGTTTCAGGAGCTAGAGAAAGAGGGACACAATTAGAAACTACAAGGAGTGTTGTTAGCTCTGAAGCAATGCTAGGAACTCAACAAAGGAACCCATAGGCAGCCCAAAGACAGCAGGTCATTTTGCCCAAATCTGCTCTCTAAGACATCTAAGGCAGCCACAGCTCCCCTCTCTCCCAGGGGATAGAACACCCCCAATCCACATATAAATACCTCAAGTCAGATATGGACGACTGGAGTCTACCCTGGCTCTGGCTGAATCCAGGCACACCAGGGCAGGGGGACTTGCTACACTGCCCCAGAGGCTGGCTGTCCCTAAGAGAGGGAAAGGGCACAGTGTATGTAGCCTGGCATTTCAGAGAGTTTGGGAGCTAGAAGAGGTTACACAGGCTCCAAGCCACACAGGATCTGCTTCTCCTGGCCCCTCAGAGAGACTGGCACAATGTGCCAGAGCCTGCAACCATTTTCTGGGGATGTGGCCTGAAGAGCAAGAAGAGAGACTCTGGGGCCTACAGGCAGGGAGCCAGCTGCCGAGGTCCTCGGATACCCAAACCCCAAGCATGTGTCCAGAGCCCTGCTGACCAGGCCCAAGCCCCTACAGCAGGGCCCTGCTAGGCCACCAGGCCAGCCCTCTGCAAAAACAAGCAGGTGTGGAATTCTTTTTTCAAAAACAACCTTTCATCTTGAGATACTTGCAGATTTCTAAAAAAGATGGAGATGGAACAGGGCAACGCCATAGGTCTCTACTGGTTTCCTAGGCTGATACTTCTCACAATCATGACAGTGAAGATCTGCTCATCCTAAGGACAAAATTGGTGCCTTTTTGTTAGGCCTAAGGGTTCCTTGGCTTCTCACCAGCTGACAGAAGGTGCAGCTGCACTCTGCCCACCTGCCCACCGGGGACTTGCACATCCTCACTGTGCCTGTGTGTTTCCTCCCAGACACTGCGCAGGCTGAGAGAGGGGCAGCAAGAGTACAAAGAGCCACACACACCCAGTTCTGCAGCAGAAAGGAACAGAAAAGACAGCCTGCTCACAGAAACCTGATCCTCCTACCCTCCTTTGCACAGGGGTGCGAGTGTTCTGAAAACAGTGTCTGACAACAAAAGGACAGCACAGCTGGGCACAGTACTCTCTCTCCTGCCTGGGTACATACATATAGCTGGGTTAAAAATACTGTGTTCTGTGCTAATTATCACCCCACCCTCACCCTGTGCAAACAATATTTCCTGTGACCCCTGCCAGAGGACAGATATTCATGGTTCTCTGTCACTGAGACGGAGCAATGAGACAGAACAGCATGATCTTTGCCTGTTCCAGGGGCTGCCGCAGCTCCAGTTCTCTAGAGACAACCTTATACAATCTTTCTCCATCAGCACTCAAGTTGAATTTTAAACAACAGCCCCACTTTGGCTTTGCAGACATACAGCTGGGACAGAATCTGTAGTCCCCAGTGGCACCCAGTATTCAAGAACTAAGTGCTCAAGCCATACCAGAAAAGTCTACTTCGGGACATAGGTCTTAGTCCTCGACAAACACATTCCCTCTCTGCAACTGTCGCCATCATATCCATAGTCCCGCCAGTGCTAGCTGTAGACTCTGTATGAATCTGCCCAATTGGGAAGGTTAGTAGGAGCGTCACTTGAGCCCTGTTTATAGTAATAAAGTTGAAACAAATCAAATGGAAGAATGGGTGCACAAGTTACAGGCTACCATGTGGCTGAATACCGTATAGACATGAAAGGAAGTAGATCTGTAGGTGCTTAAAGGCCACGAAGAACAAATCCACTGGGAGTCACTGGGGTGAAGGACGCACTAGAATATGGTCTAATGCGCTCTTCATGCACAGAGCTGCCTCACACAGGGGACACCTCAGAAAAGGCCCTCAGGAAATGGGGAGGGACACAGGAATGATTCAAAGGAGACATTTTTTGAAATATTTATTTATTTGTTTGTTTGTTTGTTTATTTATTTATTTAATGGCCAGCTCAGCCTGCCCTGGGGTGGGCTGGCGCAGCATGTGGTGCGGGGGATTGAACCGAGGTCCCTGGGGTTGCCTAAGCTGTCCTAAGCAGGTGCTTTAGACCACTGAGCCATCTCACCAGCCCCCAGAGGAGATATTTTTACTAGACTCCTTGTACTGTTGGGATTTTTATCACACAAGTACACTCCTTTAAAAATTTTAATGTAAGTTAATATAGAGATACCTAAAACAATTAACTGACCCCAGGAGTGGTGGGGGGGTAGGAGGTAGATGGTCATGTAGGTGCTATGTGAGAAGTGACCATCTGTCTCTGAGGCCCAGCAAGCCAAGGACAGTCACTGGGTTGTCACCAGTCTCCACACTCTCACCCATACAATGGGCACAAAGAAGAACAAGTACAGGGGCTGGGGAGATAGCTCCGAGGCACAAGTGCCTGCTGGGCAAGTGCAAGGTCGTGAGTTCGAACCCTGGTCCCACCAAAAACAAAAAGAAGAACAAGTACTTACATCTCAGGCTTCTGTGCTTTTATTTTATGCACACCTAACAAACCAGGGCACAGAGATGCCTAACACGATGCAAAGCAGTGAGGGGTGATGGCGATAGAGAAGATAGAACACTAGATACACAGGATCCTCAGGAAGCACAGGTCAGGGCCACAGAACTGGGGCACAGAGGTATAAGTGGTGGTGGCTCCTGGAGGAGCTCTGAGTAGCGAGAAGCTCCTGGTGATCCTGTGTCACTGTGAACTTTGAGTCAAGGCAGACAGGGAAGCTATATGTGATTCAGAAAGACTTCAATCAGAAAAAAAAAAAAAACAGAACAAAAATAACCTGAAGAATTGAAAGCTTTACTAAGAGCTAGAAAGTTCTCTGTTGCAATGAAGACAGTGCCCCAAATGGCTACTGCCATCCCTTCCCACCCCCATGTCCCTACACTCTGCTCCCATGGAGACACAGCTCCTGGGAATGAACCTGGCTCCTCTGGCCTTTGGTCAGCCCAAGGTGGCCACGGGCAGAAATGCAGCCAAGGCAGCCTTGCCCACCCGTGTTCCTTTTTCCATGGAGACTTGCTTGACCCACAATTAGCAAGGGGTCAAGGCCACAATGTCCTCCTCCTCTTTTTCTCTTTAATTATTCTACTGCCATTTTAACATGGAGACCCAAGGTCTAAAATTAGGCCACTGGATCTCACACTAACTTTCCAAGCTCGCTGGAGAACAAGGTGCAAATCCACACTCTGGGACACTGTCTTCTGGACATGCTGCTCTCTTACCTGTCCCCTCCCCACCACAGCCAGGAGATCTGGCTGGGGGCCACCTGCAGTGGTGGGCCTGGGGAGGTGCCAGAGGTCTCCAGGTTTGATCTCCTAGCTTCCCGCTACCTCCCAGAATACCTAGCTGCAGCCTGTCCTTCATGGTAACCCCACATAGATAGACTTCAACTGAGGTGTGAAGGCGCCAGGAGGCAGGGGGATTTAGAGAGGCTCTGATGTCCCCACACACTGTGTTCTTTGCAGACTCTGTGCCTCTGGCCAGGAATGAGTTAAAGTTACTGTCTCCCTCTACCCAGGCCTCAAAATCAGATGCAGGGACAAAGAAGAAGGCCAAGGTTGAGGTTCTAGCAGTGCTCAGACTTGCATGCTACAACCAGGAAGATAGACCCAGCCACTTGTGCCCTCCCACCCGTCCCCTGGCAGTGGGAAAGGGAGGTGTCCCAGGCTGTGGAAATGCAGTTTCCTGCACACTCTAGACTCCCTGTTTTTTCCCATAATGATCTCCGCTACCTTTATTAATCTCTTTCCTCCTTGCAAGGCACAACACCTCATGTATTAGTTACTTTTCACTCATTGCTGGGACAAATACCCAACACTCAAAATGAAGGAAGGAAAGGTTTATTTATCTCACAGTTTGTGGAGGTTTCAGTCCATATTCGGCTGGCCCAAGGCTGAGTGGAACAGAGCAGAGCATCCAGTTCATGGCAGCAGAACAGCAACAAAATGGTGGCAGACGTAGCCAACCAAACAGGGCAGCAGAGAGCAACAGCTCTAGTCTGTCTCTCTGTCTCTCTTTATATTACATTCAGGCTCTCCACCTCAGCCTCTGTCTTAGGCTACACCCATAATCCCAGAAGTACTGAGACCCATAATCCTATCAGTACTAAAACCCATAATCCCAGGGATCATGGGTCAAGTTTCAAACTCTAGAAGTGCCCGTCCCCTGACTCATGAGGCTTTGGGGGGACAACTAGACATAAACCATAACACCTCATATCCACAACTTAAAGGAGAAGAGCTTTATCTTGGTTCACATTTCCAGTCCATAGTTGATTGGCCCCAAGGCAGGGAGACATGGTAGAAGCGTTTGCTGGAGTGAAAGGCTGGGACTTAATGGATGTTCACACAGGGAAACCTTTGCCAAAGACCACAATGTCTCCTGGTGGTACCAGAAAACCTTTGTCTCAGTGACCCCTCAAATCAAGTGGCATCCTCGCCCTTGACCCTCTGTGCCCATTTCCCAGGGAAAGAAATGGGAGCTGTGAAAGGGCTTTCCAAGGTCACGCCGCACATAAAGCAGTGGGTTCCGCACAGTCTGTGCTCTCCACTCCTTACCCCAGCTAGGAAAGGGACTCTCTGAGCAGGACAAGGAAGTCTCAGTGACACATGGGCTGGCTGGGGACAGGGTATGTGCTTTCTCCCATCCCCAGAGCATTAGGGAAGCAGGAGTCCAATTCTCACCAGCCTCAAGCTGACCTCTCCAAATACCAGAGTAGCCTAACATCAACAAAGATACTGGGGCCAGGGAGATAGCTCCATGGCACAAGTGCCTGCCTGGCAAGTGCAAGGTCGTGAGTTCGAACCTGGGTCCCGAAAAAAAAAAAAATGATTCCTAGGATCTCACCTGTCACTGGCTGTGTGACCTCAGATAAGTAAGTGCCCTTCACCAGGACACTAATTCTTTTCTTTCTCTCCTGTGGTACCAGGGATTGAAGCTAGTGCCTTCCCTCTTTCTTTCTCTCTTTCTCTTTCTTTCTTTCTATTTCTTTATTTCTTCTTTTTGAGACAGGGTATGATAGTTTGTTGTAATACTGACTTGAATAGATTAAGAAATGCCTAGCCGAATGGCAGAGCACAGTTCTAGAGGTGTCTGTATGACTGACATGTAAACTGCAAACTAAAGAAGGAAGACACCCAAGATGTGGGTGGCACTAACCACTAGACTTGTACCTTGGCTGGAATAAGAAAGAAAGGAGTTGTCTCTTCTGTTTCTTCAGAGGAGCTCTACACGTTGCCACTGTCTTTAAGCATTTGTCTCCAATTCCTTCAGGCTTCTAGTGCAGACTCTTCAGCCTTCCAACACAAACCCTTTGGCTTTCCTACACAGACCCACACACCTTTGCCTGACAACCTACCATCTCTTACATTAGAACATCATCTGTGGAGACTGTGGCCTCTGGCCCTAACTTCTCCATGGCTGAATGAGAGCTGAAAGGAAGACAAAAGACCATTCAGCCATGTCCACAGCTTTCCCACTAGCGCATACTGTTCAACACTCTGCCCAGCGGCCTGGTTTCAGAGCACAAGAGGCAACAAAACAAACTTGACTTTGGCCATGGAGGAAGAACATCTATTTTCAGTGCTTGGGGCTTGGCAAGGCCTCTGGGACACTATGAGAGGTGGTCAATTGTCAAGCTATTGGGTCTAATGGAGTTCCTTATGTCATAAGGGCATGGGATTAAGGAGGGTCTTGTGGGACCTCTGAGTCTACAGATAGCTACTGTAATAAGCACCTGAGCTTAACTGCTCTCTGGCTACACACTCTCCTGTACATGATCTTCCATCATCTTCCACCACCATGGGGCCCTTACAATGGCGAAGCTGATGCTCTTAAGTCTCCATAACTGTGAATGTAAATAAATTTCATTTCCTTATAAAGTTATCCACCCTCGGGGCTGGGGAGATAGCTCAGTAGAATAAGCATTTGCCTGGCAAGTGCAGGGTTCTGAGTTCAATCCCTGGTACTGAAAAAAAAAAAGTCACGAATCTTTAAAAGCCAGGTGTGATGGTGCATGCTTATAATCCCAGCACTCAGGAGGCTGAGGCAGGAGGATCATGAAAGTTGAAGACCAGCCTGGGCTACAAAAGTGAGCTCAAGGCCAGCCTGAACTGCATAGGGAGACCCTGTCTCAAAAAACAAAGTTTAAATAAATAAATAAAGTTATCCATCCTCAGCTATTTCATAATGTGATGAAAAGACTACCCATACCATGTAGCTTTAAGGAAAGACTTCTTGAGGCCTCAAAATGCCAGGCACCAGGACTTAGTCATGAGCAAAACACAGCTGCTGCACAGAAAGAAGACACAAGCCTGGCATTCATCCTCAGCCCCAGAATAAAGAAAATGACCAAGAAGTTTCATACAGTAGAGGCTCCCACCCAGGCTATAAGTTCCCAATAGCAGGGCAAGGCTCTGCTTAATTTAACCTCTCTAAAACTTCACAGTAGGCCACCTGCAATGCTGAGGGTCTGCTCCTGCCAGGGGTCCCACTGCCTGTAGAAAGGCATGACCCAGGCACATCTGACACCAGCCTAGGTCAGAGCCACTGGAGATCAGAGCCTCCTGCTGCAGGTGAAGGAGTATGTCTCATGAGCAGCCTAACACACACAGGGGCTCTCAGGTGCCTCCCTCGTTCCACAGAGACCAAATGAGTCACTCAAAGCAACAGGAATGGAGAAGGTGGTTTAAAAGCTCTTGATTTTCTGGAAAGGCCCTTGGGGCAGAAGCTCTGCTATTAATGAGGATATCAGATGCACCTACACATGCAGTGGCCCTGTGGTGCTTGTGAGGGGAGGCACTGTTATAGTTCTCACCTGCACGCCAGAGCAGGATGATGAAGTAGGGAAGATGCAGTCTGGGCAGATCCCCAGGAGCCCTATAGGAGGCATGATTTGCCTCTGATGCCTGAGCCCCCCTTCTACTTTGCTCAGTTCCCACCTTTCCCAGAGCCCTTCTTGGGCTCTGCACATTCTTGGCAGCTACCTCCCCACAGTGGGCACATGCAGCAAGGGCCAAGCTCCTTCCTTGGCTTCCTGACCAGTGACAGTTTTGCCTAAGCATATGCCCCATCTGCACTGGGCTCTATGGGCCTTTGTCTCTTGATCCACATAGTACCAGGAAGAGATCATGAGGAGCTTATAGAAATGCACAGTGTGAGGCTGGGGAGATAGTTCCGTGGTCTAAGCACCTGCTTGGCAAGTACAAGGACCCAGGTTCGATCCCTGGTACTGCATATCATACTGGCCCCAGAACCCTAGGCATACCGTGCCAACCACCCAAACCAGGCATGGTGGGTGCAAACCTCTAACCCCAGCACTGGGGAGACTGAGACAAGGGGATCAATCACTACGAGTCTGAGCTGCATAGTGAGATCTTGCATCAAATAAATCAAGGATATATATATATATATTTAATGCAGAGTGAATAGAACAGAATCAAATACAAACTGGAAGATTCTGGCATACAAGTAGAGTCCTTCAGGAAAAAGAATTCACTCCAAAGCATTGCATCTCTGCAAGGCTCTTGCATGCTTTGAACCAAGGTGGCCACAGATGCTCAAGCAGGCAGTAGCAGTCTGGGTTCAATCATCAGGCTCCACAGCCAGCTTCATATTCATCCCTAGCACCCCATAGCTCCTGCCAGGTCAATGATTTCCATGGGACAAATGCCCAGGAAGTAACTGCTAAGTAAAAACAGAACAAAACAAAGATCCATGCACAGTGGTGTGTACCTATAGACCCAACTACTCCAGAGACTTGAGCCTAGAGGTTGCAGGCTAGCCTGGGCAACATTATGAGAGACCCCCCCCCCCAATCTCATCTCAAAACAATCATAGCAAACCTTAGAAGGACTGGGGCAGAGCCCAGGGAGATGGAGGGCAACACTGAGGGGTGAGGGCAACAACAGCTGCATTCCTAACTCCTGGCAGGTCCAGGATCAGCAGGGCCAGGGCAGCTGGGGAAGACAGTCTTTGGGGAAATGCCAGCTCCTGGCCCTGCGCCAAGCTGAGCTGACAGTCAGTGCTGCCCCTCCCAAGGGTTGCCTCAGAGGGCAATGGCACCTGTAAGTAGAAGGCCAGGAAAGGATCAGCTGGGGTTCACCCAGGATAGTCACCAGTGCTCCCTGGTGACTACAGTGCTCAGCAGGCTGAGCCGGGCACCAGCGTCTCAAGTACATGGCACCTGTGGTAGCTTCCTACTTTAGAGGAGCAGGAGGGGACACCAACTGAAGCTGTGGGAAGGGCACTGGAGTAGACCAGAGTCCAGCTGAGCATCAGACACACCCATTTCCTTCAGCTGAGGTGCAATCTAACAAGAGCTCTTCCTGCTGCGATCCCTCCAAACACTGATCCACCACAGCAGGAACCACCACTTGAAAGACAGCCCCAGGAATGTGTCAAATGCTCATAGCCCACCCAGGGCCCTGGGAGCACTAGAATCCATTCCTAGTGTGTCTAACTGGACATCATCAGGCCCTTTGCTATTTCCAAAATGCATCTTAAGCCTGTTCCTCCACTACAACTCTAGAGAGAGATCTTCATAAAGCTCAAATCAGCTTGTCTCTGCTGTCCAAGCACAGCCTCACCAGGGCAGGTATTACTCTCCCCGCTTTTACAGAGAAGCAGACTGAGCATTAGAGTTCTCACATGGCCCAGTCTTGACTCCACAGCAGCCCGAGGGGTAGCAAGGCCAACTCAAATCTTCCCTCCAAACCACCTCTGGCAGTGGGACTTCAGGAGAAAGGAAAGAAGAATCAGAGGCAGAGGAAAGCTGTCTGTTACCCACCCTCACCACCTGAAATGGCTTCTCGTGCAGGCCTTGTCCATGGAGGAAACTCAGGCCAGGGTGCCCATTTCACAGAGTAGGAAACGGAGGCTTAGAGTGAGCAGAACTGAGCCTGAACATAGACAGCTATTCTGAGGCTGGTCCCCACTTCTGGGGAAGGGATCAGGCATGCAGAGGGATGGCAGCCCCCCTTATTGAGGAGCAACTCAGTTGCTGGCTCATTGAAATGAGCCACCCAGTGCTTGGAGGGGCCCAAGGCCAGTGGGATGGGGACAAAACTGTCCTGGTGGCTGGTGAGTTCAGGGAGGCATGAGGGCAGGAGGACTGGAGGCTCTGAACTGGGGTGAGCATTGGGGATCTGTGTGCAAGAAAGGTCTCTGGATCCTCTCTCAACCCTCCAGGGTACAAACACTGGAATGTATACAGGACAGATGTGCTTGGGGTTGGGGCTGGGGCTGGCGCTGGGCTGAGTCTAGGTGGGCGGCAAGCGCAGGCAGTGCCTGCCCCCCTGTCCTCACCATCTATGGGCCACTGATGGCTCCAGCATGCCAGCAAGTCCAGATCACCTCCTGCCACATCTGTGCAGTTCCCGGCTGTACCTCGAATGGCCTCAAGGTGTGGCCATTCGCACTGGCTCCCTGCCCTCCAGCTCCACCAGGCTGTCCTCACCTGTGTACTGCCCTTCAGCTGCCCATCTCCCTGGGCTCGAATCCCAGGCCAGCCTGGTACACTATGGGGACTCAGCAACAATAAGAGGCAAAACTAGAAGGACAGGAAGGACCCTGGTAGCACCCTCTTCTCTCCTTTCTTTCCCCTACAGTCTTTCTTGCCCTTTCCTCTGGACCACATAATCAAGTCCTATTTGCCCCCCAAAACCCAGGGCATCTTTGTGATCAGCAGGATCCTGGTGCCAAGCACATAATGGGCACAGCAGAGTAGGACCACAAAGACACAGCTGCTTATCCTTGCTAAGCCTGAGCTCTGTGCTGTGCTGTGCTGGTCACTGCTTGTAAGGCTCCTCCTATGGGCTGTGCTGAGGTCAGAGAAACTTCTCTGACCTCAGCACAGCCCATAGGAGACGCCTACAGATAAACTTTTTCACAAATGAGGAAACTGAGGCACAGATATGGAGTTTGGGCCCAATGAGTAACCCGTCATAACTGGACCAGACAGGCAGGCCCTGCCTGAGCACACCTGCAAGGCAGAAGATAAGGAGGAAACCCACCAGTTGGTTCCGGTAGAACTCCAGAGTCACCGAAGACCCAGGCAGACAGTGACACTGGAGACAAAGAGGAGAAAGCCATACACCAGAGCTGCTGAGTGGCTCCAGAGCCATGATTACCATGGCTCCCATCCTTTCACCAAGCACTGTACTCTGCCAATGTACAGAAAAACAAAACTCTGAGAGAATCATAAATGGACTCACACACAGGTGGCAGGACATGAAGCCCATGAGATTTGGTTGGGACCATAGCTACTCCAGACCCTGAGGACAGCGAGGGGAAGGATTCTGTGGAGGACAATGGGCTTCCCTTTCATGCCGCTGCCTCACGCGGCCACCCCACGTGCAGACCTGCTACAGGAAGTCCTACACGCAGTCAAAATATTGACACAGGTGGGGCACACACACAAGTCCAGAAATTAAGCTGTTGAGGAGTCAGCGTGGAGCACCTGTGGCCACAAGGCTCGTGTGAGGGAAGGAAATAGGACCACTGGATAACAGGTGCGTGGAGGGCTTCTATCTGCCACCTGGGCCAGGACACACTGCCACTCGAGGCTATTTCAATCCTTCCCCAATTCAACACACTGGGGCCTCTGTGGTGTGTGTGCACATGTGTGTAGGGGGAGAGAGGATGGAGCAAGGGCCAGCTGCCAGGCACAGCTCTGTACTCATAGCTGTAACCCTGGCAAGTCAAGAATCTCTCTGAGGGTCAGCCAGATAACTCAGAGGACTAAATCACCTACTTGGGCAGAGTACAGAGGCCAGGGTTCTGCTGAGAGTCCCATCTATGTAGTGAAGACCTAGGGAGATAGCTCAGTGGGATAAGTGCTTATCTGACGAGCACAAGGTCCTAAGTTTGATTCCTGGTACCACCAAAAAACAACAACAACAAACACTTTTCAGCCATCTATGTAGTGAGATGCTATAGACCTTGCACCAAATACATTTAAAAAAAAAAAAAAAAAAAAAAACAAACAAGCCCACAACTCTTGAGCCTCAGTGGTTGCTTTTGTAAAACCTGGGCTGACCCCTCATAGGCCCTGAATCAGCTGAGAGGGTGATAAAAACATAGTAGCAGTGGCTGGGTGATGGAGGCAGGAGTAGTTACAATGATAAAGACACTTATGATCAGGAGTTTCCCAGTAGCGGACTCTCTCATTACAGAGCACCTGCAAAGGCACTGCCTATCTCATGCATGGAGCTGTTCTGCCCCTTTCTCTGTGATGGAAATTCCTTGACTCCACAATGTCAAAGCTTAGCAGTGAAGCCTATCTGACAAAAGGACAAAAGAGTCAGATGTGTGCATGACAACTCCTCACCCTCACTCCTTCCCTGAAGACACTCCCATTTGCAGGGAAGGAAGCCGCAGGCAGGCACGTGGCATCTGTCGCTCCTGGCCTGACACCTCAGAGTCAGGACAGCTGGATGGGCTCTGAGGTTCATCTCAGAGAGCGACGGGACTTGGCCTGGTGAGTGGGCAACAGATCAGGTCCTTGGATGATGTCCATGTATCAGGTCCCCTCACCTTTTAGTAGTTGGAAAAACTACTGTAAAAAAAGAAAAAGAAGAGAGAAAGAGGGAGAGAGACAAAGAGAAAGGGAGAGAGGAGAAGGGAAGGAAAGGGAAAAAAGAAAGGAAAAAGGAGAGAGAGAGAGAGAGAGAAAGAGAGGGGGGCTGGTAAGGTAGCTCCATGTGAAGGCTCTGAGTTTCATGGTTCAATTCCTGGCACCACACACACACACACACACACACACACACACACACCTGGAGGTGGAGACTTGAGATAGTAATAAGATACATATCCTACAAAGAGTCCTGATAAAGAAGAGTGCAGGTGCTGGTAAAACTTCTCTAATGAGATCAAGAGACCAGGCCTCTGTCAACTCCACAGGGTCCATAAAAGTAGTACACCCTTGTTCTTTGGGGGTCAGCCTGGAATTCCTACCCTTCACAGCTTTCCCTTTGTGCTCACGCATAAGAACAAAAGCCTTTTTCCTGCATCACAGTGCTTCTGCCTGAGTCTTCTGATAGCACAGGAACCCACTGAGACATAAAACACTGAGTGGTAGCAATCTTGGGCTCATCTGCCAGGAAAGAAAGCATCCTTCATCCATGCATCCCTCCGAGTACCACATTAGGCCCCAGGCACCCATGCATAGCTCACAATACACATTTGCCCTGTACAGTTCCCAGAGCTGGGGCTCAATGCTGAACAGGGGCAGGAAAGCATAAGAGGAAAGCTCAGTGGTGTCCCTTACGGTCAAAGCTCAGAGAAGCCTGAAGAGAGACAGAGGCAGCCAGGCTGCAAGCAGGAACAGAATATACAAAGGAACAGAGGCACAAGAGAACAGTGGAGCATCAAGTGGCCACAGCCTGGGAGATAACCACAGATGTGTCCTGTGGGAGAGGGCCTTGGGCGTCAAAATGCCCCTCAAGCCACCTAACTGAAGGCAACCAGCTCAAAGCTGGGGGTAGGACTCAGTAGTAGGCAGTTTACCTAGCACACGTGAGACCCTAGGTTCTAGTCCCTGCAATGCAGAAACTAAAATAATAAAGGGAAACAAAAAAAGGACACACACACACACAAAAAAAGGTCAAAGTAGCTAAGCAGAATCTACTGGGAATATCAAGGGATAAGTAAAGTAATAAAAGTCGGCCTTTTCACTGCCCCGGTCTCTTGGGAAGGACCCCAGAAAGATCATCTACAAACCACATGGCCAGGCCCCTGTTCCTTCCCTGCTCCTTGGTCACACAGACCTACACATGCAATGGTGTGTGATGGTGCATGGTGCTAACAGTCAGAACCAAAAACAACCATGGTGCAAAGATGCACCCAGACCTCATCAGCCCAGGCTTCCTCAGGTCTCTTCGCAAATGCATGTCAGAGTGTCCGGAACCTGGGTAAAGTGGGATTGAGGATGACACCAGCTCAGTGGGGACTCTCCCCAGCTCTCTAGCTTTCTTCTTTTTGTTCCTGACTGTGCCACTCACTCCCAGACATCGTGCAAAAGACTGTGAGCTGACCCAGTTCGAGACACCTCTTCATACCTTTTTTTTTCTACCCCATTGCTTAGGCAGGCACCAAGATGCTAAAGTTAGCTCTGCTCTGGTTATTCCTAGCATGGCTTTCTATTCAGAGCTGGATGGGGCATGGGGTGGTGGACAGGGCTAAAGATAAACATGTATCTCCTGCCTGGCTCAGAAGAGCACACCCTAACAGGCCCTGGGATGTCTTGTGCTTAAGCCAACATCAGAGATCAGAGGGTGAGTGGAGGCTGGGGTCTCTCTGACAAGAGCACACTTTCCCTGGTCATGGGGCTGCACCAATTGTTCTAGAGGAATCCCCCTATGAGCACAGCTAGAGCAGGGGCCAGGGAAGAGCTGAGGGTGCCACAGTGCCTTAGGTGACAGTAAAAAGAGACAAGTAGCTAGCTGACTAGAGCCTAACGTCCTCAGAGCCAAGGTTATAGTTGGGCCAGGCTGCACTCAGGGAGAAACCCACCTGCCACAGCAGGCCACACTAACCATATGCCCAGAAATCCTGTCATGCAGGTGCAAGCCCAGCTTGGCAGGAGAGGATGTCTTCTGGCACAGAAATGTTGGCTCAGAACCCAGTGGGTGTGTGGCCATGCCCAGAGACAGGGTTTTAAGCCAAATAGAAGCAAGGATCTCAGACAAACTGGCTCATCCTAATTCCCCTGCCCATTCACTCACACACACACACACACACACACACACACCCTACACACCACACCACACCACACCACACCACACCTTCCTTCAACACCAGCCCTAGCAAACAATCCAGGTTGCAGGCCTCCTTCAGAGGACTCAGGTCCACCTGCTCACTTCACACAAACAACTTTCCTCATCTCCTGGATTCTCAGCCACCCTCTCCTCCTCCAGAAAACCCTCCTAAAGCCAGGCATGGTAGTCATGCCTGTAACTCTTCATTTTAGAAGACAGAAGCAAGTTCAAGCCCAGCCTTGGCCAATTAGCAAGTTAGTGAGACCCTTTCTCAAAGATAAAATTATAAATATAAAGTTTAAAAAGGCTGGTGATGTAGCTCAGTGCAAAGGCCTTGAGTTCAACCTCCAATAAAACATAGAGACAGACAGACAGACACAAGAGACAGACAGACAGACAGACAGACAGAAAAATATGGAAGAGGAGGAGAAAGTGATGGGGAGGAATAGGAGAAAGCTCATCTGGCCTTCGAATCGGAAGCACTTGGATATCTCCTCTCCTGTACCTTGCAGTGAGCTATGCTATCACCCGAATCCTAATATTCCTATTTCCCTTTGGATATCCAGTCTAACCTGCTAACCCAGCACCTATTCCAGGAGGGCAGGATAATGTCCCTCACAGGGCCACCCACACTGGGTATTAGGAAGTCAAGACTGGACAGGACCTCAGTGAAGGGCCTCACTTTAGATGGAGAAAGCAAGGCCCAGCAAGCAGGTGTAGATGAGAAGGGTCCTGGGATGACCCCTCAAAATCCTCAGGCACAGCCTCCCAGGTATCTGGTAGGACCCTCAGGTTGTCCAAAGGGAGGTAACAGATTGAGAGATACAATCTAAACCAGAAACTGAGGCAGCAACAGAAGCAGAGACGGTGGACAGGGGAGGGAGCAGCAGGCCGAGTGAGGAGGTGACAGGGCAGATTGGAGGCATGGCGGGTGTGCTTTTCATCCTAGCTGGCATCCTCTCCCTCACTGCCATCTCCTTCCTCCTCCAGGTGGGAAGGCATACCTCCACTTGCCCACAGCGCCACCTACTGTCCATTCCCCTCAAGCTCCCTCGGAAGGTGCTGCTGACAGCCCAATGGGACCACTTGTGCCAGAGGGGCCCGGGCCCCGTTGTGGAAACCATGCCAGCCTTCTGGTCACAGCTCAGAGCAACCGGTGTCTCCCCTCTTCCCAAGAGAAACCTCACCACCTCTTCCTTAAGCGGTTTTCCAGAAGAGGGCAACAACCAGTCCTACCTGCCTAGGACTGAGGGTTCCAGAATGTAAGACCCTATGGCCATGAGCAGGCCTTCAGTCAATGAGTGGAGGGCAGCAACACTGCTGGACATCCTACAGTACATGGGGCAGACCCAGTGCCTGGAACCCTGACCCAGAACAGGCAGGGAAGAGAGAGGAAGAGGTTGGGAGTTGACATCTGACAAGGGCTACTGCAGGCCCTTCAGGAAGCCCTGACCCAAAAAATACAGATCACTCTGGAAGGGTTAGGACCCAGAGGACACCTGCCAGAAAGGCCTTCCTGGCCAGGAAAATAAGGACCCCTCCTCACAGACACAGCCTGAGTGCTGAGTGCTTGTGTGCAACACTGCACATCATGGTGGGTGGAGGGAGAGTCAGGGAGCCCAGTTGCTATTGCTGCACCATGGGCCTGGCCAATAGATCTAGGGTCTGATGTCAAGAAGTGCCCACCCACTCACAAGCGGAGCCTATAAGGGCAGAGACTGAAACACAAGGGTCACAGCCTGTCACTGGCACTGACTAGAGAGGTGGTTTCCTTCATGGAGCCGGGAAATAGCACAGCAAGAAGTCTCAGTTCCTTCTGGTCAGGGTTTCATTATGGACCAAAGATGGAGACCTAGGTGATGGGTGAAGCCCCTCAAGGCTTCTCTAGCATTGGACCTTTTCCTTACCGCTGTTATTCCATTTCCTTTACACACATACATGTGCTCCGCAAGGTCAAACTGTTCATTGGCTTTCCAAGAACATGCCCAATAATGCCTGGCACGCAGCAGGCCTTGATAGCTAATACATGAGTGTCAGGCAGTGGAAGAGATGTACACAGGAGCAGAGGAGGAGCCAGGACTGAAGCAAGGGACCCTGGAAGGCCAATGTCAGGGACAGCAGGGCCACCATGAGAAAGCCCCAAAGGTCCAACAAGAGAGGGCTGGAAAGAGCCCCTGAGGCCTCAGGACCATGGGTTCTGTGAGGCACTGGACACACTGAGTGGGCAGCCTATCCTGCCCAAGGCAGTGGAAGCCTTTCTCCCAGTAATAGCCCCAGAGGGGTGTGCAGGACCTAGTCCCCAGAAGACTTAGCCCAGGGTGGCCACTCTCCAGCCCCAGTTACCCTGAACTTTTCCAGAACCACACACAGCTACCTCTCCACCTGGTGCCCCTGCCGTCATTGTTCTGCTATGAGCTAAGCTGAGCCCTTGTTCCCCATATCCCTCTTTTAGTGTCCATTTCACCTAGGGGCCAGGCCATCACACCGGCCACTCAGGCCACGACCTTAGCGTTGGCCAGTCCTGCTGGATTCTCCCTGACCACTACTCCCACTTCCTTGTCGCCACTCTGGTACAAGCCACCACCGGGGCTCAACTGCTGGTCATTCTCCAAGCTTACTAGAATTGAGTACAAGAAATCTCTTTACTTTATGAATACCCAACCTTAGATATTTTGTTACAGTAGCACAAAATAGACTAATGTACTCTTTAAGCCCCATTTTCCAAGGGGGATAATGAGAGCATTTGCAGTGAAGACTTATTGCCATAGTGCATGAAATGCACCCTGTACAACATTCACCATGTTGTAGCCGGGCGTGGTGGCGCACGCCTGTAATCCCAGCACTTGGGAGGCTGAGGCAGGAGGATCGGTGCAAGTTCAAGACCAGCCTGGGCTACAAAAGTGAGCTCAAGGCCAGCCTGAACTGCATAGTGAGACCCTGTCTCAAAAAGACAAAAAAAAAAAAAAAAGAAAAACATTCACCATGTAAGTCTCCTCAAATATTGGCAGTTCTTAAAATTTAATGACAATTCTTTAAGTGCCTTTGTAGGTGTGGCCTCTTCACTGCTTGTGGTGGGGTTTCTCCTCCCCAGAACTCTACCAAGCCCCACCTGGCTTCCCCTGCCTACACATGTTGCTGTGGCTCCCCCACAGAAGCAGCCCACTGAACCGCAACAGGGTTTTGTCCCTTTCCTCAGGCTGAAAAGACTTTGAAGGGTTCGTTCTCTCTCCCACGAATGACCACATGCTGTTCCAATGAATACTTTTTTTCAAAAAGAAGGAAATCAAAAATTTATGGCCAAGGGGGAAAAAAAAAAAAAACCTGCTAGGCCAAACACAGATGTAAGCCACCTACCTCCAAATCTTACTACATCTATGTAGCTAGAGCCTCAGCTGTTCTGGACATCTTGGCAGTCCACGATGCAGCTTCAACATGCAGTGTGCAAAAGTTCACTGCTGAAAGTACCATCAGGAAACCACCAAGGAGGGGCTTGTGCACAAATAAAAGCATGTCCCCAGGGCTGCAGTGCATGTACCAGCACTGCCCATGGTCCTGAGAGATCTGTGTGCATGGGAATTATTGGGCCAGGCCAGCAGGGAGCTAGAAGATAAAGAAAGATTCCAGCCAGTTGTGGGAGCCCCATGTAGAACAAAACTTGTAGCCAGGAAAGAGCACGCACACCTCCAGGAACCCACTAGCTAAGATTACAGGGGTCTATTAACTGGGATCTTTCTTTCTTTTCGGGTGGGTTGTTTTCAGGTTTTATTATTATTATTATTATTATTATTATTATTATTATTATTATTATTAATTTTTATTTATATATATTTTGTGTGTGTGGAACTGGGTATTGAATTCAGGACCTTGCGCTTGCCAGGCAAGCACTTATTCCACTGAGCTATCTTCCTGGTCCTGAGCCCTAGCTTTTTTGAGATAGTGTATCACTATATAATTCAGGTTGGCCGTGAACTCACTATGTAGCCTAGGCTAGCCTCTCACACCAATCCTCCCAAGTGCTGGAATTAATTATAGGCATGTGCTACAACACCTGGCTCAACAGCTATTCTAATATCTTGCATTCTTTTCCTGTGGCTGCTATAACAAATTACCATAAACTTAGTGGCTAGAATAATAGACACTCACAGTTACAGGAGCAGAGCCTGGAATCAGCATCTTCATCCTCAGTGTCCCCCTGGGGTGCCAGCTCCACTGGCACAGGGAGGGTGAGGGGAGCTGAGGTAAGGCTGAGTGCATCAGGCACCACTGGTGTCCACCCTGACTGGCAAGACACGGTCAGATCAAGACCGGCTCTGGCTGAGTCCTCTCAGGAGCAAGGAGAGGCTGCTTGCTAGTCTGGGTCCTACTTCTAGAAGCAAGTCCACACATATGGCAAGGATAGCTCATTCAACACATGGCTGCTGTGGGGTGAGCTGCCCTGCCCCAACCCATACCCCTCTCACCAGATGGAGAAAAGACCCAAGTCATAAACCAGATGAAAATATGTTCTGTTCTGCCCTGGGACTGGGCTTACATTAAATGAAAACAGACAGGAACAGTGTTTTGCTGACATAGATCCTGGCCTTCCGCAGATTAGCCTCAAGGGCAATCATTGGGTATCCAAGACTGTGCATTAGCAAGCCCCAGTGCACTGAGCCCTGCAACTACCAGCTTGGCTATACTGCAAGGGCTGTAGCAAAGGCCCTGGCAAACAGCCAAGGACCACCTTCCACAGACACCCACCAGAGAGAGGGCCTCAGACCCAAGTACTTCACCTGAAATCTTGACAGGGGAAGAGGGCATCTCAGAGAAAGGCTGTGCAGGAGCTGACGGCTAGGCCCTTCTCCAAACCTCCTTCATGGACCCAAGCCCACTGCCCACCAGAAAGCCCTCAGGCCACCACATGTCTCCTGTGTCCAATCTGAGCCGGTGCCTGTCTGTCCTCAGATTTCAGGCCTGTGGGCCTGTTCTTGCCACCCAGTAGCGCACAAGCTCCTTTGCAGGAGGCCACACGTAGAAAAAGAACAATGCACCCCAGGGGAGAGATTTCTTATATGTGACAGGGCAGACAGGAAAGACAGCCTCTACAAGCCAAGTGATCAACTTCATGAACAAAAAGGCTACCCATGAGAAGGCTAGATACAAGGAGTCCTTAGCTCTGGGGCAGCCTTCCTCTCAGGCTCTGCTGACACCAAGAGAGCCAACCCCACCGCCTAGACCACCCAATATCAGCCTGGGGCTGCTGGTGTGAGGCAGGAACTTCCACAGCATTGCCTGCATGGAAGCAAGGAAGGCAATGGTAGGGAAGTAAGAAAGAGGGTGGTGATGCAGGACAGAGGTAGAGCAACAACTGCCCCCATTCCAGCTTCACCTGCTGTGTCCGGTGCAAGAGTACTCACCACATTCCAGAACAACGGATTGAAAGCAATGATGAGGACAGCTGTCAGAAAGCTGAGATTCAAAGGGTCCACGTAGTGCAGCAGCCAGGTCATGACGCAGAGGTCTGCCTGCAAGGAGGAGCAGCATCAGTCGGAGGCTGCACAGTGCCGCTCAAGAAAGGCAGGACCCGGGCCCCAAACATGAAGACAGAGTTATCCTCCAGGAACATACCAGGAGGCCCAAGAACATCCACGTTCGGCCAAGGTTACCACGCCGTAATCACAAAATGGAGATAAAAAGCAAACCCAGTCAGCTGTATCATAACCCTGTCAGGAGGGCAGCTGGGCTGGCAACTGCAGAGGCGGGCATGGCACTGGACAAGGAGCTCAGCAACTCTGAAGATGGGCATCTTGTACCCTCAAAGGGAAGTGACTGGCATGACTGGGGCCCTACAAGATAAATATCTCAGAGGCCCAGAGAAAAACCAGGAAATCGAAACACATGTGAAGAGATATTTGGCCTCATCAAAAATTGGGGGCCAGCAAGATAGCTCAGCAGTCTAAATCACCTGTTTAGGCAAGCTTAGGCAACTGCAGGGACTGCGGTTTGATCTCCAACACCACATGCTGGGCCAGCCCCACACCCAGGGCAGGCTGAGCCAGCCATAGTATAAATAAATTAATTTTTATTAAAAAATAGATAAAAGCAAATTACAACAGTAATGCACCTTTTCTTACCAAAACGTAACAAAGGATTACCTGGAGTGTTGCTGAGGATGTGGATACAGTCTAACAACTGAAAAAGGATGTTGCTGGGTCTCCCCTGCCCAGTGACCCCACATGCCACACACAAACACATGCACCCATGCTTCTGCCAGCCTACAGCAAAATAATCAGGAACAATTAGATACCACAGTGGCCCAAGGTGAGGCTCCCTGGCAGAGGTTTACCTAGCGTGCCTATGTTATTATATATTGCATATAAATTATATAAATATATATAAAAACAACCTAGGGCCTGGGGAGATAGCTCAGAAGAATAAGTGCTTGCCTGGCAAGCACAAGGGCCTGAGTTCAATCATTCGTTACGCAAAAAAAAAAAAAAAACTAGATGCCTTCAACATACAAATAGAGAAACACAATGTGGCCCATGTATAAAGTATCAAAGGCACAGAAATTTAAAATTTCTATGATGGGCATGGTGGCACACACCTGCAATCCCAGCACTCAGGAAGCCAGGACCAGAGGTTTGCAATGAGTTCAAGGGTAGCCTAAAATACACAGAGAGATTCTGGCTCAAAAATAAAATGAGGGCCAGGGATATAGCTCAGTGGCACAGCACCCACCTGGCAAGTGACAGGTCCTGAGTTCAACTGCCAATACAAAGAAAGAAAGAAAGAAAGAGAAAAAGAAAAAAAAAAGAGCAACATATATGGTGCTGCAATGTTCTCAAAAACATAAAGTCCTGCTTAGACAGGAGGATCATTGCAAGTTCAAAGCCAGCTTGAACTACATAGCAAAACCCATCCCAAAAATTAAATAAATAAATAAGACAGACCAACCTGGTCAACTGAACAAGATTCTGTCTGTCTCAAAAAAAAAAAAAAAAAAACTTTTTTAAGGTGTATGTGTGTGTGTGTGTGTGTGCGCACATGTGTGTGTGTGTGCAGAGTTTCACTATACAGCTCAGACTTGTAGCAATCCTCCTGATTTCTGCCTCTTTAGTGTCAGGATTATAGGCATGCGGCTTCACTCCTGAATTCCATCACCAGCCCAGCACACCCACAGGCACGGCCAGTGCAGGATGCAGTGCCAGGGATCAAACCCTGGCCCCTGAACTTATCTAAGCAGTGCTTAGTCTGCTGAGCTATACCACCGGCTCTCCAAAATTTTTAAAATAGGGGGTTGGGGAGATAGCTCTGTGGCACGATGCCTGCCTGGCAAGTGTGAGGTCGTGAGTTCAAACCCTGGTCCGGCAAAAAAATAAAAATTAAAAAATAAATAAATAAAAAAGACAAAATTTTTAAAATACATTGTTGGTTTTGCTTTTGTTTTTTGAGACAGGGTCTCACTATATACTTCAAGCTGGCCTTGAATTCAGTACATAGCCCAGGTGATCCTCCTAACTCAGCCTCCCCAGTACTGGGATTACAGGCCACCATGCCCAGCTAAAATAAAAGTTTGTTTTTTTTTTTTTTTTTTTTTTGTCTTTTTGAGACAGGGTCTCGCTGTACAGTTCAGGCTGGCCTTGAGCTCAGTTTTGTAGCCCAGGCTGGTCTCGAACTCTCACCGATCCTCCTGCCTCAGCCTCCCGAGTGCTGGGATTACAGGCGTGCGCCACCACGCCCGGCTTCCTAAAATAAAAGTTTTAAAAAGGGTAACACTATAGCTCAGTGGGAGTCTTTGCCTAGCCCATTCAGGTTCAATACCCCATACTCAAAAAGGGAGGGGAAGGGCAGGGAGATAGCTCAGGGCACAAGTAGTGCCTGACTGGCAAGTGCAAGGTCCTGAGTTTGATCCCTGGTTCTAAAAAAAAAAGGGGGGGGTGAAAATGCAATGTACTGAATCCATGATCCTGCTGCCTCTGAAGCAGGGCTCTTCAAGCCTGGTATTTTTTTGACAGAGGGTCTTGCTATGCAGTTCAGGCTTGCTTTGAACTCACCATATTGCCTACTCTGGCTTCAAATTTGCAGCGATCCTCCTGCCTCAGCTTCCTGAGGACTGGGACTATAGGTACACACCACCACACCCAGCTACCTCTGACTCTTTGGGTGGTGAGTCCTTGCACTATTCTTGAAACATCTTTTTGTTTTAGAAAAAGGGCTGGAGAAATAGCGCAGTGGACTAAGCACCTGCCTGTCAAGCACAGGGACCAGAGTTCAATCTCCAGGACCACATGTCACATTGGCTCTACCCTCAGGTGTGCTGTGCCAGTCCCAAAACTGGGTGTGGTGGTACATCCCTATAGTGCCAGCACTGGGGAGGCTGAGACAGGAGAATCACTACAAGCCTGAGCTGCATAGCAAGGGCCTGTACCAAATAAAGAAAGAAACTTTGGGAAACCACTGAATTACAGTACAGGCTCTCTTATGTCCTGAGTCCTCACTGACCTTATAGGGCTAGGGCCAAAATACTGGCTGTCCTTGTAATCCTTCTTTTTCCTCTAATTTTCCATCTGTGAGCTTATATTCTTAACCCTCCAGAAGAAAAGCTTAGTGATACTATTATTATATAACATAGGTACTTGAACTTAACATCACTGTCTTTCTGAGTATCAAACATCTGCAATTATGGAACATTGAATTATGTACACAACTACTTTCTCTTAGTTAAATGAGAAATTTTTTTTTTTTTTTTTGTCTTTTTGAGACAGGGTCTCACTATGCAGCTCAGGCTAGCCTTGAGCTCACTTTTGTAGCCCAGGCTGGACTCGAACTCGCACCGATCCTCCTGCCTCAGCCTCCCGAGTGCTGGGATTACAGGTGTGCGCCACCACAACCGGCTGAGAAAAAATTTTTTCATATCAATAATGATTAGAAAAATTATAATGTGTACACGCTGTGCTCTGTATAACTAATAGGGGGACAACAATATGCATTGTATCAAAGACTGGAAATGTACTACTAACATGTTTTGAAACTGTCACATTATTATTTCTTATTAAAAGTAAAAAAATAATTAATTAATTAAAAATAAAGATTAAAAATTAAAATAAAAAAGTAAAAGAAAATAAATTATTTTTTAAAAGGAAAAAGCTTAAAGCCAGGCACTTGGGCATACGCCTATAATC
The DNA here is from genome assembly GCA_004027025.1 of Myocastor coypus. Taxonomy (NCBI): domain Eukaryota; kingdom Metazoa; phylum Chordata; class Mammalia; order Rodentia; family Myocastoridae; genus Myocastor; species Myocastor coypus. The sequence continues at coordinate 39,791 of PVJA010003383.1, forward strand.
ACAGAATTCTTGGAAACTAAACCCAGCCTGATCAATTTAGCAACTAACTGAGACCTTAAATCAAAATCTTTTCAGGACTTTTAAAAAGGTCTGTGAAGGGGGCCTGGCGGGATGGCTCAGTGGTCTAAAGTGCCTGATTGGGAAAGTTTGTGCGGCTTCAGGGACCTTGGTTCGATCCCCGGCACCACATGCTGTGCCAGCCCTCCCTGGGGGCAGGCTGAGCCGGCCATAAAAATAAAATAAATAAACAAACAAAAGTTCGGAAACAAGAAAAAAATAAAATAAATTTAAAAAGGTCTGTGAAGATCCTGGGTTCAAGTCTTAATACAACCAAAAAAAAAAAAAAAAACGAGGGTGGGGTGGGTGAGAAAACAGCAGATGTCTCTCCAGGATAATTCAAAGTAAAAAAATCACAGTAAAAGGTATGACAAGGGTTATAACAATCACTAAGGTGACCTTTTGGTGGCCTGCTGTAATAGCTTTGTTCTGCTTTGTTTCATTTCAGGATATAGAATAAGTTCTTTCAAAAAATGTTTTATTGCCAGGCATAGTGGCACACGCCTGTAATCCCAGCACTTGGAAGGCTGAGGCAGGAGGATCGGTGTGAGTTTGAGACCAGCCTGGGCTACAAAAGTGAGCTCAAGGCCAGACTGAACTGCCTAGTGAGACCCTGTCTGAAAAAGACAAAAAAAGTGTTTTATCTCCCACTGTTCAGGTCGGGGTGGGGAGGAAATGCCTCTGCCTTGCCAGTACTACACATCCCAGGGCTCCCAGCCCTGGAGGACTAGCAGCAGCTTGCTCCCCTATTCTTACTTCACCAAGTGCCTGTTTCTCAGCAAATCTCTGCCTATCACTCAAACAGCACTGCCAAGTGGCAATGGGAATATTCTAGAAAGTCACTAGGGACTAGGTATCAACATGAAGCCATCTTCCACTGTGGCCTCCTTGCCTTATCAGCCTCAATACTTGGGCAAATCTTCACCTTAATATGGGACCTGGGGTAGACCATTAGCATTAGAGGCTCAGACAGTCTATGCTTGTCCATGAGGCAATGGCCCAAGGCCCACATGCACAGTGACACACAGCCCAACTCGGGAAGTGGCACTGGACTGGATCCTTAGAAAGAGCCTTGTCCTGGGCTTCCTATAGCCCTGGGCACACAGGGGCACACAGTTGGCCCTGCAGGGCCCCAGTGCGCTTAGCCCCTGCTCTAGCACAGCAGGGCTCTCCCAAGGCACCTCAGCAATGCAGGCTGGGGCAGAGCACTGTGGCCCAAGGCACACACCACTCCTGAGAGACGCTAACATGAAGCACTCTCTGATGGCAGGGCCGTGCACTGTGAAGGTGGGAGGCCCTGGCCAAGGACCACAGTCCTGACTGTGTGCACAGTGTACTCTTAGCCAATGGGGAGCCCTTGCTCCTCCCCTCCCCTTCTCCCCATCACCATCCCAGCCCCCAGCCACAACCTCACCTTGCTCTTGTCACAGCCCCACCCTGCTTCATTCTCCCGTCTATCGCCTGATCCATCTTTCCACCTCACAAGCAGCCACCCAGCCCATCTCCAGCCTCCTATAGCCAGGCACAGCACGAGTCCCTGATGGGGCATCACCCCCCATTGCCACCCTCACCCTAACCCTCCTGATCCCCGCAGGGTATACCAGTCACAACATACACTGGCACTGAGTCACATCCACTCAGGCAGAACTTCCATGGCCTGGCCAGTCTTTCACCTGCCAACCAACCACTTAGATGGGCCCTTTTACAATATATGTGCCTGTTATGTCCTTGGTCCCTAGGCATCTCACTAGCAAACTCCTATTCATCCCTTAAAACCCAGCTGAAATATTCCACTACCTCCCACCTAAGGTACTCACAATGTCCCTATTATATAGCAACTGCAATTATTGGATTATTATCCCCGTTTCTGTAACAGCTCCTTAGGCTGGAGACTATTTTTTAAATCTGTCTTCAGTACCCTCCTCTCTGGTCAACCCAGAGGAAATGTTAGCTGAGTGGGTGGTGGCTGCATTTCACCAGTACAGCTCAAGGGCTAATGCTTGTCTCTAAGAGGCTCTCCAGCTCAGCTACCTGTGCTCTCCTCCTATCTGACAGAACATCCCCAGGGGATGTTCTGTAAGTGGGTGGGCAGCCAGGCAGCCTGGGGTAGTTACCAGAATCCTCTGTACCAAGGAATCCAGGCTCTTGTGAAGGTTTCTTTCTTTTTTTTTAATTTTTATTTTATTATTTTTTTCTTGTTTCAGAACTTTTGTTTGTTTGTTTATTTATTTATTTTTATGGCCGGCTTAGCCTGCCCTGAGGGCAGGGCTGGCGCAGCTTGTGGTGCAGGGGATGGCACCGCAGCCACCCAAGCTTTCCTTAGCAGGCGCTTTAGACCACTGAGCCATCCTGCCAGGTCCCTCTTGTGAAGGTTTCAAGACCACAGGACTGGAAGTATTTCTGGGCAGCCCATGTGTCCCTATGTGTGCAGCTGGGTGTGTTGAGAAGGGCATCAAGGATGTAGGCCACAGCTAGGGCTACTGCACTGGATGTTACTTCCCACTCAGCCCTGCAGGCCACACAATTCCTATCTGTCTCTAAGCCAGGGCTCCCCATATTCTGGGCTCTGCAGCTCCCCAGAAAGGACAACTGGGGTTGGGAGTGCTAGGATGTGACTCAGTAGTAGAGCAGGTGCCCTGCAGGTACCAGGACCTACAGGTCCCATCCAGTACAGCAAAGAAAAAAAAAAAAAAAAAAAGAAATCCTCAAAGGAGGTTTACAGGGAAACTCCCAGATAAGGATTTATTCTTAGCCAGAACACCATTAAAGGACCATCTGCACGAGCAGCCATGCTTCTACCTAGAATTCTCCGGTCCTCTGCTCCCCTGAGGAGCCAGTGTCGATGTGATAGAAACTTCTCCCCATGCGGAGGAGTCTGCAGTGGGCTGCAGTTGCATCCACTGAGCAGAGAGCCAAGAGACAGATGTTGCCTTCCACCTCATCTTACAGAGGAGAGAAGCAGCTGCCCAAGGTTTATGGTAGGGTTCCAGCCAGAGCTCACTCCCCAGAGGATGCTCAGGGCACTCCTGTTCCTGATGCTGCTAACTGTGCCAGCCTCCAGCTGGTCACACAGCACTGCCTATGCAGCAGCTTCTCAGACACCTACTAAGCCAGTGGCAAGAGGCTGACATGTGTGTCCTGCCCTGGGACCACCTGCCCAGCTGCTCTAAGACTGCCCCCAGTCCCGTGGCCAGGCTGAGCCTTAGTCACTGGGCCCCTGAGGCTTATGGGGGCTGACACTGAACCATAGAACTGGGACACACTTACCCAAGGCAAAGAGGACAGAGGGAAGAGTATGAACTGTAGGACGGACTCCCATCTAGCTAGGGGAAAGGGCACAGGGAGAAAGGTATGGAGACACAGGGCTGAGCGCTGGCATGGTCAGGCACAGCTCTGGGAAGCTTCAGCCCAGTGGGGCCTGAGAAACAAAGCAAGGCTGGAAACCTGATAGGGGGAAACAAGGCATCTTCCAGACCCACTCTCAACCCCACACCCCGCAGTGGGCACTCTCCCCTATTTCTGGACAGGCCCTGGGAAGAGCACTCTTGCTTGAAATCATTACGAGAGTGGTAAAGCCTTCCACCAAATGTTGCATACTCTGGGAAAGGAGGGCTGATGTGTTCCACGAGGGTCAAAGACCAAAATGACCAGGACAACGGTGTCATTAATGCCAGTTACCAATGTTAGCACATGCCTTATTTCTTGCAGTCCTCAACCACCTTAGAAAAGTTTTATGTCCTGTAGTCCTATTCACACTGAATATAAGAGAGTCAATGGCTTGGGGCAGCCTCAGACCCAGCCAGGGAGGGTGAAGGCAGCTTTAGCCAAGTCAACCATCCAGAAAGCCCCACAAGGTGTGGGCCTCAGAGGCCAGGGGAGGACCAGCCCTATCCAGCGGATAAGGATAAAAGTTTATGTTTCTGGTCTTGAATACTCTCAAGCCAGTGAGATAGCTCAGTGGTCTAAAGCACCTGCGTAGCCAAGCTTAAGCAACTGCAGGGACCGTGGTTCAATCCCTGGCATCACATGCTGTACCAGCCCCACTCCCAGGGCAGACTGAGCCAGAAATAACATAATCAAAAATTTTTTTTAAAGTTAGAAAAGGAAAGGGGGCAGTGAGATGGCTCAGCAGTCTAAAGAGCTTGCTTAGGCAAGCTCAGGCAATCACAAGGACTGTGGTTTGATCCCCACCACCACATGCTGCACCACCCCTGTCCCCAGGGCAGGCTGAGCCAGCCATAAAAAAAAATAATAATAAAAAATAAAAAGTTAAAAAACATTTATCTGGGTATGGTGGTGCTCACCTGTAATCCCAGCATTTGGGAGGCTGAGGCAGGAGGATCGATGTGAGTTCGAGATCAGCCTGGGCTACAAAAGTGAGCACAAGGGCAGCCTGAACTGCGCAGTGAGACCCTATCTCAAAAAGACAAAAAAAAAAAAAAAAAAACTCTCAAGGAGACAGGAACTACACAAGAAAAAATATATTTCCCTTCAGGATCTGGGAGCTGAGGTGAAGTAGGGAAGCTGAGGCACTGGAAACCAACTCTTAGCTATGGCAGCATGTGTCTGTAGCTCAGGGGGCTGAGGCAGGAAGATTACAGCGAGTTCAAAGCCAGCCTCGGCTCCATAGTGAGTTCAGGGCCAGCCTGGACTACAAAGCAAGACCTTATCTCAAAAAACAGATTAACCAACATAGCTGAACCAAGAATTAACTGACGTCTTCCAGGTCTTCCAATTACAGTAGTCCAAACTGATAAAACTGGAATATGGCTCCACTGTCCCTCCTCCACCCAGGTCCCCATGCCCTGGTCAACTTGCCTCTGGCAGGAAGAAAAAAATCTATTTGGTAGCCTGGGTCACCTTGAGGACTTACGTTGCCTGGAGAAGGGCCTGCTTAACAGGGAAAAATGACTAATGGCTCAGACTAGAATCCAGGTGCAAAAGGGTACCTTCCAGGCTCCCCAGCCTCCACCCAGGACAAAAGAAGGTCACCTTCTTGATTGTCATAGGGACCCATTCCCAAGCACAGCTCTCCATCCTGAAATAGCATGTGTGGAAAAGAATCTGTCAGACCCAAGTCAGGGTGAGCAGGGCAGGGGAATCCAGTGCTCTGCCCCTCTGGCTCCCGTCCCCTCTGCACACCCATGGGCACCTCAACTGAGGGTAGCTCCTGCCCCTTCCCAGCCTAACCTCATCCAAACATCAGAAGTCCTGGCTTTCTGCCACCCAGGAACTCTAAAGAATGGACTCCTCCTCCAGGTCACAGGCTACAGAAAAGTGAAGGGATGACCAGAAGGAGCCACCTACCAGAGTCAGGAGGAAATGTCAGCTGAACCCCGGGATGACTCAGGTCACCTGGGTCACTGATGAATGGGCTCAGCAACAGCTCTACAGCAACAGCCCCACGGGCGGGTGCGGATGAGGCTCATACCAGTTTCACCTGACCAAGCGCCCCAAGTCTCCTCAGAGCAATGTCCTCTTGTTAGGGAATGATTTGCAGCAGGTCAACAGCACCTGGGCACATTGTGACATTCAAACAAACAACAGGAGCCTGAGAGTCAAAGTCGCATCGATCCCATGCAAAGGACTGACCATTGTTGCATTAACACGCGCATCAAAGAACAGGATGAAAAGCACGATGGCTGCAGGGAGAGGGTCCACAGACAGGGCGCATTATCATGCAAACTATGTCTCTAGGGTCACAGTCCTCAGCCTTTCCTGGGCTGCACAGGTGCTAGCATTGCCCACTTAGGCATTTGTTCACCTGCAAACCACGCTGCAGAGTGCTATGCCTGACAGAGTCCTGAGTCTGCGTCCTCTATATTTATGCCCAGCAGGAGGAAAGACACATGGCAATCCTTTTACTTTTTTCTTCTACACTGAAGGCTACCTGGTTCCAAGGAAGGACTCAGCTTTGGCAGCCACTATCTAAGTGGCCAAGGACAGGGGCTCTGCCAAACCCCAGGCGGGTGACCATGGGCAAGCTGTCCACTACCAACCTGAGCCCAGATTTCCTCCACTGAGACCACCCCCCATCCCAGGACACATTCTGGCTGATGTCAAGGCTAGTCCATCCCTTTCCTCTGTTTAATTCATAGGCCTTAATTCACAGACAGAAATCTTGCCTGTCTCCCCTTCTAGAGGGCTCTCCTAGGAAGACACATGTCTTAGAGCAAGAGCAGGGGTGAGGACACTGACCCAAGCTATGGCAGCATGATACTGCTATATGAGAACAAGCAAGCCCTTGATGGCAGGAACCACCTTACAGCAGTAGAGACTCCTAGAATATCACAGTGCCACAGAAATTCTAATGGACAGATTTGCTGTGTGTAGTTTCTGAGCAGAGTCATTGCTGTGAGGTGATCCTAAGCTCAGGGTCTTAATGGCTTCTCTCTCATTGTTGAGACAAAATACCCACCACCTCAGTTAAAGGTGGAGAGGTTTGTTTAGCTCACAGTTTGTACAGGTTTTAGCCCATAATTAGGTGGCTCTACGCCTGGTAGACAGAGTTTGTGGAGGAGAAATGGTTCATGGGAGACAGAAGGTAGCAAAGCAACAAGGGACCGCCATAGCTCTATCCTTCATATCTTATCCAAGCTACTCAGGCATGCAGCACTCACACCCTTAATCCTAGTGCCCTTGACCCTAGCATTGCACCATGAATCAACCCCAGCACTACACACTCTAGATCCAGCCACCTCTGAAAAACCCCACCTATGACTGCATGAAGCTTTGGGGAAACATCTAAACACAAGCCATAATAGCATCATAAAATAAAGTAGCCTTAACACTATATTAAATTTTTAAAATAAATTTAAAAAGTTCTAGGTCTACAAGTGTAGCTCAGTGGTAAAGTGCTTACTTAGCATATGCAATGCCCTAGATTTTAGCTTGAACACTGTAAAATAAAATAAAAATTTAAAAACAAATTGTCGGGACTGGCGAGATGGCTCAGCAGTCTAAAGCATCTCCTTAAGCAAGCTTAGGCAACCACAAGGACCGAGGTTCAATCCCCAGCACCAAATGCTGTGCCAGCCTCTCTCCCAGAGCAGGCTGAGCTGGCCATAACATTAAAAAAAAAAAAAAAAAAAATTGTCACAGCTGAGTCCAGTCCCTCAAATCCCTAACTTCTTGCAGAAAGGTGGAAGTCTTCATCCACTCATTCTTCACTCAAAAAGCATGTCTTGAGCCAGGCATGATAGCACATATCTATTATCCCAGTGCTCAGGAGGCTAAAGTAGGATTACCAAGAGTTTGAGGCCAGGCTGGGTAACATAGTGAAGCCCTGTTTCAAACAAACAAACAAATAAACAAAGGTGTGTCATGGGCCAGATGCAAAACAATGCTGATGGTTTGTGTGCTCTCTCTTCAGCAGGGGTGCCACCTGGTAGGGGACCCGTGGTGGGGCCTGTCCCTCCATCTTCGGGGCCACTGCTCAACCCGCTGCTGCACTGTGAACCTCAGGGCCATATCCACTCACACACATTCTAGAGCTCAAGACAGAACCTACTAAGCTGATGAGATAAGGCCTCATTCTGTAGTCCAGTACTCCTGTTGATCTTCAAGTTACTAAGCACTACAAGCTGACCTTGAATTTGTGGTGATCTTCCTGCCTCAGCCTTCCAAGGACTAGGGTTACAGGTGTGTACCACCACACCCAGCTACTGTGTACATTTATCTAACCACACATTACCTGGTAAGATCAGTAAGCCATCGAATTTCAGTGGAAAGTTAGCCAGGTGCCAAGCTCTGGCACAGGACACTAATGGGATGGGCAGAATGGTCATGAAATAAGCACTTCAACAGGCAGCATTCTGATTGGTTTCCTACTTAGAGAATGGCAATGACAGTGGCACCACCGTCGTCACCACAGAACAGTCAGGGATTATAGAAGCAGATGCCAAGAAAGCACCTGGCATGGTAAGCAACAAAGCTCAATTGATTCACCATGTGGTGGCAAGCTAGTTCCTCAGTGTTAGTCCACACAACGACTCAGCATGGTCTGCTCACCTCTCAGATTAAAAGTTAAGCTAATAAATGAAACAAAAGCAGATGGTAAGTCAGGCGTACTTACAGGAGTATACTGAGCAGTTCAGAGGCCAGCCTAGACAACATAACAAGACCCCATCTCCTAAAATCAATTCAGAAAATTAAAAACAAAATGGACAGTGTTAACAGGTGAAATAGACAAATCAGTCCTCCTCTCTTAGCATTCTGTGTGTAATAAATACACACAGAAAGTCAGCAAAGACATAGCTAATATCAGCCCCTGGACTTGACATTCACAAAGCACCTGAGAAAAGCTGTCTGCATACCCTGCTCCTGGTGAAGTGGGACATCTCCCAACACTGCCTACATTCTCAGGCACGAGGCAATTTCACATTTAAAGGAATAGAAAACATACAAAGGATATCCCAAAACACAACAGAATCAAGTGAGAAGCCAGCAACAAAAGTGGAATCTGTAAAATATACGCATGAGACCAACAGGAACTTTCAAGGGAAATTTTCGAATATTTTGAAATGAATGAAGATGAAACCTGCAGCATATCAAAAACTATAAGCTGCCACTAACACTGGGCTAAGAGAAAAATATCTTATGTTAGTAAAGAAAAAGTCTCAAATCAGTAATATAAGCTTTTACCCTAAGGAATCAGAGAAAGAAGAAAGCGAGCAGGAGAC